>CM060953.1:2293157-2543157 GCA_030765055.1 Mantis religiosa | reverse complement strand
GATTGCTAAACTTTATGAGGTGGCAGGCCAGAGCAACCGACATCCCATACTACAGTAGTCCAGAAACGGCCTGGTTCGGAGATCGGAATCCGTCCTACCGGAACAGGATGCTTTACCAAGAACATATTGTGACTTTGTGCGTTCACAAAATTAAAGTCCAGTTTGCAGAAATTCAAAATGCTCTTTATTTCCGTAGGACACTTGTACAACTCTGATATCAGCAGAATGACGTTAACACACGAACGAAATCTTCAAAGACGTCTGCCACACGTAGTCACTTCACAAGTCCATAGACAAATGGATAGCAACTAACTCCGCTCACTACGCGCTTCCCCCCCCCTCTCTCTCTCTCTCTCTCTCTCTCTCTCTCTCTCTCTCTCTCTCTCTCTCTCTCTCTCTCTCTCTCTCTCTCTCTCTCTCTCTCTCTCTCTCTCTCTCTCTCTCTCTCTCTCTCTCTCTCTCTCTCTCTCTCTCTCTCTCTCTCTCTCTCTCTCTCTCTCTCTCTCTCTCTCTCTCTCTCTCTCTCTCTCTCTCTCTCTCTCTCTCAGCATTCGCTTACGAGCGGCCTCGTGACAATATCATCCTGCCATGCAGCCCCATACAGGCCACACAGCTATCACGCTCGCTACTGATTTGGGGGAACCACAAAAACAGCTAACTTCATTCACTCCGCGCTCTCCTCTCTCTTGGCGTTCGCTTACGAGCGGCCTCGTAACAATATCATCCTGCCATGCAGCCCCATACAGGCCACACAGCCATCACGCTCACTACTGATTTGGGGGAACCACAAAAACAATTAACTCCATTCACTCCGCGCTCTCTCTCTCTCTCTCTCGGCGTTCGCTTACGAGCGACCTCGTGACTATATCATCCTGCCATGCAGCCCCATACATGCCACACAGCCATTCCGCTTGCTACTGATTTGGGGGAACCACAAAAACAACTAACTTCATTCACTCCGCACTCTCCTCTCTCTCGGCGTTCGCTTACGAGCGGCCTCGTGACAATATCATCCTGCCATGCAGCCCCATACAGGCCACAGCCATCCCGCTCGCTACTGATTTGGGGGAACCACAAAAACAATTAACTCCATTCACTCCGCGCTCTCCTCTCTCTCTCGGCGTTCGCTTACGAGCGGCCTCGTGACAATATCATCCTGCCATGCAGCCCCATACAGGCCACAGCCATTCCGCTCGCTACTGATTTGGGGGAACCACAAAAACAACTAACTCCATTCACTCCGCGCTTTCCTCTCTCTCGGCGTTCGCTTACGATCGGCCTCGTGACAATATCATCCTGTCATACAGCCCCATACAGGCCACACAGCCATCACGCTCGCTACTGATTTGGGGGAACCACAAAAACAACTAACTCCATTCACTCCGCGCTCTCCTCTCTCTCTCGGCGTTCGCTTACGAGCGGCCTCGTGACAATATCATCCTGCCATACAGCCCCACACAGGCCACACAGCCATCACGCTCGCTACTGATTTGGGGGAACCACAAAAACAACTAACTCCATTCACTCCGCACTTTCCTCTCTCTTGGCGTTCGCTTACGGGCGGCCTCGTCACAATATCATCCTGCCATGCAGCCCCATACAGGCCACAGCCATTCCGCTCGCTACTGATTTGGGGGAACCACAAAAACAACTAACTCCATTCACTCCGCGCTCTCCTCTCGGCGTTCGCTTACGAGCGGCCACGTGACAATATCATCCTGCCATGCAGCCCCATACAGGCCACACAGCCATTCCGCTCGCTACTGATTTGGGGGAACCACAAAAAATTTAGTGAGAGTTGGCAAAAATCCCACCTAGGAATGAAGGGAACTTAAAAATTACAAGATGCATTAAGTAGGAGGGAGGAGACAAACTAAAACTTACCCAAGACGATTGTCCCAGGTTTTCAAGGATGGGAATGATGCAAAGTGGATTAGAACGGCAAAAGACAGACATTAATGAAAGCAAGTGGTAGCAGCTCTAAAGTGAAAATGGAGTCATTTCTGGATATGAAGTTACACTATTAAGGATATACAAAGAATTGGTATCCTGCAGGGATTTTCTCACCTGTAAGAAACGGCCGAGCTGTAGGACACTCTTGCCCTTAAGGGATGTTATGACCTATTTATTATTTTGTTTTGTTTATACGGATAGACAGAAATAGTATATGGAAATTAATTGTTCTTTCACACTGACCGTGTGTAGGCTAAATTGTGGAAACGTAGAGTCAGACTGAAAAATTCATTGCCATAGCCGGGATTTGAACCACGGATCTTCTGGTTTCCGTCCAGCCGCTCTACCATTGAGCTACTATGGCCAACGTACCGATGTGACATTAAATTCTCCATCTGACTCGTATTTTCCAGTAAACCACTTAGCAGTTCTCATAAACACATGGGACAACTACCTTAATGGCGACTTACAACATGTAAGTACTTTAAGGCCCGGACAGATATCACATTAAATTCTCCAACTGACTCGTATTTTCCCGGAAACCAGAAGTTCCGTGGTTCAAATCCCGGTTATGGCATTGAATTTTTCAGTCTGACTCTACGTTTCCACAATTTAGCCTACACACGGCTAGTGTGAAAGAACAATTAATTTGCATTAATTGATCTATTGGTGGTTAACTATAAAGCCCGGGCCTTAAAGTACTTACATGTAGTAAGTCGCCATTAAGGTAGTTGTCTCATGTGTTTATGAGAACTCCTAGTGGTTTACTATAAAGCCCGGGCCTTAAAGTACTAACAGCATAGTAAGTCGTCATTAAGGTAGTTGTCTCATGTGTTTATGAGAACTCCTAGTGGTTTACTATAAAGCCCGGGCCTTAAAGTACTTACAGCATAGTAAGTCGTCATTAAGGTAGTTGTCTCACGTGTTTATGAGAACTCCTAGTGGTTTACTATAAAGCCCGGGCCTTAAAGTACTTACAGCATAGTAAGTCGTCATTAAGGTAGTTGTCTCATGTGTTTATGAGAACTCCTAGTGGTTTACTATAAAGCCCGGGCCTTAAAGTACTTACAGCATAGTAAGTCGTCATTAAGGTAGTTGTCTCATGTGTTTATGAGAACTCCTAGTGGTTTACTATAAAGCCCGGGCCTTAAAGTACTTACAGCATAGTAAGTCGCCATTAAGGTAGTTGTCTCATGTGTTTATGAGAACTCCTAGTGGTTTACTATAAAGCCCAGGCCTTAAAGTACTAACAGCATAGTAAGTCGTCATTAAGGTAGTTGTCTCATGTGTTTATGAGAACTCCTAGTGGTTTACTATAAAGCCCGGGTCTTAAAGTACTTACAGCATAGTAAGTCGTCATTAAGGTAGTTGTCTCATGTGTTTATGAGAACTGCTAAGTGGTTTACCGGGAAAATACGAGTCAGTTGGATAATTTAACGTCATATTGGTACGTTGGCCATAGTAGCTCAATGGTAGAGCGGCTGGACGGAAACCAGAAGATCCGTGGTTCAAATCCCGGCTATGGCATTGAATTTTTCAGTCTGACTCTACGTTTCCACAGAAATAGTATAATTTGGAGAATTTGCCTGACTAGGTTTTGAGATGTCAGATCATTACTGTGTGTGGTAACAGTGGTAGAGGCGGTGTGGTAATGTTGGTTTTGTTGAAGTGGTAATGTTAATGGCGGTCGATGTGGCCATCTTTGTGATAAATGTGCAAATATCCAGGGATAAATAACAACACAACCCATTCGAGTAGTTACATCACTTGCTCACTACCATGTACCTAATAGACAAGCAGTAATACCGAGATGCATGTTTTGAGGTCTTGTAAATAAATGCCTTTACATTAACCTTTGTGTCTGTTTGTCAGTGGCGTAGCGTGTATAAGCGGCGCTTCCCCAAGTATTTCAGGAGAAAATGAAGAAAAACAACAAGGTAACATCTTAAATTTTCCTGGTGATGAATTTGTTCAAGATTCTTTGGTAGTGTTTTGTATTTGTTAATTTGTCTTACCTTGTTTTAGTGTTTCATAACACGATGATGGGAGAGATGCGCGCTCCCAAAACGTCGTCTTCACACCTGGATTAAAACCCGAGAATATCTTGAACATAAAAAAATTCACGCAAAAGCAATTTACTTTGCTCTAGATATATTCGTAAAAGTCGGCGGTAGTGATGACAATTTGACATCTGTCACCAATTCCGTGAACTCATTCAATACTGAAGAAATATTTACGCATTCGTAACGTTGAATGTCATGCTTCGTAAGTTTCCGGAAGTAATCGCGACTCTTCGACAGTTAGGAAGCACTGACAGATTTTGTCATGTGAAGTCTCTGTAACGTGTATTTTTTGTTTTGTTGCTCTATTAAATAGAGCTGTAAGTATACTTCAATAGCATTAGCAATAGTATTTTATGTACATTGGTATTTAATGGTAATAAATAGGAAATTTCTTGCAAAGTTTTAAGTAATCAGTAAGAGTGACTTGCATACTTTCTCCATTTTAGACTAACAGTTCACGTGGTGTGGGCCAGGGAACGTCTGGGTGGAGAGTAGAAGCTTGTAATGTGAAGTGCCTATGTGTATCTCACACACATTTTACACATACGAATGCTTTGGCGTCCACACAGATTTCGCGGTAACATTCTACATTTTCTGGGCTCATTTGAGTATCATTTCACACATTTCTTTCATCGTCAGATATGACTTAACGTCGCAGGACGTTACCTTAATCCTTTCTCCTCTGTTGTGGCGGTATTTATTTTTGCCCGTTGGCAGCACTGATTAAATTATTATCATACCAACAAGGAGGCTTATGGATGTAAGAAAGTCTGTATGTTCTTATTGTACAAGATTTTGGAGCAATTTCAAAGCACATTCGTTATAAATCTACCTTTATCGAAGTTAAAAAATAACAAAACGTCAGAAATTGAGCAATGACGTACCTCGTTTCCGTAAAAGAAGCTCGATTTGTCACTTAGACTAACAAAACACAATCGTATTACACAGTCAACTGTCTCAGATAGTTAACTACTTCGTTCTAACAAAACAGTACACTATCGTCACCAAGGCAACAGATTTTGTAAAACTATATATTTGAGTGAAACAAGGAGTAGGTACTGCGTTGGGAATTAGTTGATTATGTTGTATTATTAAGACCAGAATGTAAGAGCTCCGACCTCGTATTAAAAAAACTTATATTAGAGAAACGAAATAAATGAACGTCAGTCGAGTAATTACTCGGTAATTGTAGTACATGCTCCACTGATATTTTAATGACATATCAAGATATCGATTATGTAGCCCCCTTCCTCATTTACAAACAGTTTGATAACTTTTCTTCTTGTAGGTACATGACCTTTCGGTGACGTCAGGATTTGAATGCAACATTTCCCGTAGTATCTATATGTACTAGAGAATGTAAAAATGAGATTTGCATTTCATTTGTGTTCCTTGTATCTCTTTTCTGAGCTACATTTGCTTCGATTTTATACGCTTTGTTCCGAAGCTGGTCCGGAAACAAAAGAAGAACTTTTCATCTTCTGTGTTTACGTAGGTAGAAATTCCTTCCAGTGTTCGTCTGTTTATTTAGTGTAATTTAATTTCATAGGAATGCGTCCTGCTTTGTTATCGCCCGGGGCTACATTTATGACGATTGTAATGTAATTTAGGTGCGTGCGCTACGACAGGGTTCAGTCTCGACCAATAAAATATTTTGTGTCTATATATGACTGAGGAGGGAGACAGGAGAGGACGGGGTCCTTAGTGGTGGCTCCCCTCCACTCTGTAGTGACACTTCACATCCCCTGGAAGGCCGCTCAGAGACCCCCCGATCTGCAGGATGAGGAACTTCTGTGCCACACAACACCAAAACTTAGAATCGTCCTTAACAGCATTCATTTAGCGATCCGTGAAAGCCTTAGGCTAGGGAATCGATCCCATGGTCTACCAAATGCAGATCACACTGAGAGAAGAAGTACGTCAACTCTCTAATGCTAACCCTTAACAGAAAATGCTTGTGATGGGACGGTTCATTATTGGCCATTTCTTATTTATGATAATGTATAACGGTTTCTCTCAGACACGCATTGTCGGTATTGTGATATGTTTCATGGAATCTTACTTTATACTAGTAAGCATATTTTTCTGACGTATGTAGAAACATTAAGACAAAATAAAAGAGAAATGTCTACTGATTTCTACTTCTTAAACAGCGACAAATTGGCTCTGCAATGTATGGATTCCAAATTAACTCTTCTGTGAGATACTCCAAGGAAAGCTAAATGTGTTATTTTGGTATCAAGCATGCGTCACTCTTAAGAGTGACCAGAAATAGTATCTTTCTCAACAGCATCAACGGAGGTGTTGGTACTCTTTACCAATAAAGTCCAATTTATTTTTGCAACATAAAATCTACAAGGTGGCCTCTGGTTACGCTTTTTGATTTGGTGAAGATCAGTATGGTCTGTATCTATGTTACATGAACACCCTTGGTTTGGCTTTACAATTAATAAAACCTCATCTTCAGAGAAGGATGACTGTGCCAAATTTGCATACAGAATTGAAAACAACAAGAAGAAGATAAGAAGCAACGTACCTGATGCTCTATATGATAAGTGCAGTATTTGTCATCAAAAAAGAGGAATACAGGATACAAATGTGTGATGTGTGAGAAGCCAGAATTGTGACTAGGTGAAATGGTAGAATCAAATATCTTGTTTGCATAAATTTAAAATGATCTTTATTGCAGTAAAAAAATGCTTTGTACAACCCTGGCAGCAGCAAAATGACGTAACATACACAAACAGAATCTTCAAGGTCGTTTCGTTAAATCACCACACATAACCAAACAAAAGAATTCGCTACTGTACAGCTTAAACGCACAAGTACAACACAGTTGCACAACACAACACAACTCAACTGACAACTGACCTCCAGTCATCATTCTAGAATGAAGTAGATCGCGGCGGAGAGAGAAAGACGGCATCACTCGTGCCCACGCGTGACTGGCAATGGCTAGTCGCAGCTCCAACGAACGTGACGGTATGTTTAGAGTGTTCAAAGAAAGTGTGTATAAAATGCTTAGAAAAACGAGACTTTTGTGTTTCAGATAAAAACTAAGACTTTTTTTGGATCTTTTAGGAGGGATGCCGATTATATTGTACTGTCGAGGACTGCTGTCGTGACTCCTTGGGTCGACCTCCCTTCCTCCTCCCGGGGGTGCCCTACTGGAGACATAGGTACAAAAGATCAGTCTGCCCTACTTGCCGAATGCCCTTCGTAGAATAATTCTATCCTACCTGGATGACCTAAAGGTCAACACCATACAGCCTCTTGTCGTGTGATTACCACTTTACAAAAATTAAACATAAAATGCTTGAAATAAAGTCTTACTGATCAGATGACGCACTGAACATTATAAAACCTGCTTGCATAAGTCTCGTCATTGCTTAAGGACTCTTTTCAGAAAAGTAATAATGACAAAGGGAAATACTTACATGTATTTTGAATTAGAAAGAAGTATTTTATATTTTCTAAAATTAATCCTAGTTTTATTTTACAAAAATATCCAGCGTCAGCATAGAAAACAAACAAACACAAAGTTTGTGAAAGAAAGTACTTTAAGGAGAATTTAATCCTCAAGACAAATTAATTCCAAAGGAATAAATTTGAATGGAGTTATTTTATAACACGTGTCGTGGAGTTTATAGATGAAAGAATATAACAGCATACGAAACTATGTTCAAAAAAACAACAGTACAAATATTTAATTTGTGCCCTTTATGAGCATGTTTTCATTCCAGTAGAGTTATGTGCAATACAATTTAAGACTAAAGAAACTCAAGCAGCGAAAGCAAATGCCAAGCAAGTCAGAAATATTTAATTATGCAAGAACTGACTGGTTTATTGTATACCGTAACTCTACTCGGAAAATATCACGAGGCAGGGAATTATGTCTGAATTCGGGAGGGGAGGATTTGGATATCGATAGTTTGCTACAAAGACAAAGAGGAAAAAGGTACAGTTCAAGAGGTCCTCAATTGAAAACCTCACGCTGACTTATCAGAATTAGGTATCTTCCGCGGTTTTACCTTGTCTGAAAAGTGATAACCCTAAGCTCTAAGTATACCGTACTCATTTGTACACTATTTCACTCATCGTCGGATACGACTTAATTTTGGAGGTTAAAGTCTACTGTATTCCCTTGTAACTACAATAAGATAATGTTTATCTTGAAGTAGATAGAGCAATAAGTGTTTGTACAAGAGTAGAGAAAGTCATGTATACATCACATAACGACCAAAACATTTGACTATCACTTAAAGTCTACTGTATTCCCTTGTAACTACAATAAGATAATGTTTATCTTGAAGTGGATAGAGCAATAAGTGTTTGTACAAGAGTAGAGAAAGTCATGTATGCATCACATAACGACCAAAACATTTGACTATCACTTAAAGTCTACTGTATTCCCTTGTAACTACAATAAGATAATGTTTATCTTGAAGTAGATAGAGCAATAAGTGTTTGTACAAGAGTAGAGAAAGTCATGTATGCATCACATAACGACCAAAACATTTGACTATCACTTAAAGTCTACTGTATTCCCTTGTAACTACAATAAGATAATGTTTATCTTGAAGTAGAGCAATAAGTGTTTGTACAAGAGTAGAGAAAGTCATGTATACATCACATAACGACCACAACATTTGACTATCACTTAAAGTCTACTGTATTCCCTTGTAACTACAATAAGATAATGTTCATCTTCAAGTAGATAGAGCAATAAGTGTTTGTACAAGAACAGAGAAAATCATGTATACATCACATAACGACCAAAACATTTGACTATCACTTAAAGTCTACTGTATTCCCTTGTAACTACAATAACATAATGTTCATCTTCAAGTAGATATAGCAATAACTGTTTGTACAAGAACAGAGAAAATCATGTATACATCACATAACGACCAAAACATTTGACTATCACTTAAAGTCTACTGTATTCCCTTGTAACTACAATAAGATAATGTTTATCTTGAAGTAGATAGAGTAATAAGTGTTTGTACAAGAGTAGAGAAAGTCATGTATACATCACATAACGACCAAAACATTTGACTACCACTTAACGTCTACTGTATTCCCTTGTAACTACAATAACATAATGTTCATCTTCAAGTAGATATAGCAATAAGTGTTTGTACAAGAACAGAGAAAATCATGTATACATCACATAACGACCAAAACATTTGACGACCACTTAAAGTCTACTGTATTCCCTTGTAACTACAATAAGATAATGTTCATCTTCAAGTAGATATAGTAATAACTGTTTGTACAAGAACAGAGAAAATCATGTATACATCACATAACGACCAAAACATTTGACTATCACTTAAAGTCTACTGTATTCCCTTGTAACTACAATAAGATAATGTTTATCTTGAAGCAGATAGAGCAATAAGTGTTTGTACAAGAGTAGAGAAAGTCATGTATACATCACATAACGACCAAACCATATGACTATCACTTAAAGTCTACTGTATTCTCTTGTAACTACAAAAAATATGTTTTATCTTTAAGTAGATAGAGCAATAAGTGTTTGTACAAGAGTAGAGAAAGTTAGGAATACATCACATAACGACCAAACCATATGACTATCACTTAAAGTCTACTGTATTCTCTTGTAACTACAAAAAATATGTTTTATCTTTAAGTAGATAGAGCAATAAGTGTTTGTACAAGAGTAGAGAAAGTTAGGTATACATCACATAACGACCAAAACATTTGACTATCACTTAAAGTCCACTGTATTTGTTTGTAACTACAGTAAAATAATGTTATCTTGAAGGAGATAGAGCTATAAGTCGAATCTGGGATCTTGAAGTGAGAAGTGAGCTTTCTATCTGGTCTACTTTAGCGTTAAGTATGTATCACCTAGTTAGGTAAGTTACAGTATTCAACTGGAAATCATCTATCTGTACTGGAAGCAGGAACGTCTAGCAAGTAGAGAGATAGGAATAAACAAATGCCTCTGTAGACAATAAAGTTTGTTCTCAGATAAGGGTACTTCCTCTTCAAGTTTCGACTACTGGTTTTGTCACTTCAGTTTGCGGCCTGGTTGCTTTAACATTTCGTTCAGATCTGATATTTACCGAGCGGGATTTGGCCGGCATTTGGGAGATCCGGTTTCGATTTCTGTAGTCAGCCTACCTGACCCATGAGGTTCTCCCGGCTGGTTAGGTGGCTACGTTAATTACACTCCCCGAATTTCCTGTTGCTACATTCTATCTCCACCATCATTTTACAAAATCTGGTGGTTTCTTTCAGGGTAGAAGTGTCGGTGGGAGTCTCGGCGTTGCATGGCAGGATGATGTGCTGTTGATAAACACTTTCTCCGCCGGTAGGACGATTTCCAAATTCGGGGCCAGCCGTTTCACGATCACAGTAGGGTGTGAAAAAAATTGTACTGGAATGCCGGGGAGTTTCGAACTGCAAAATCATACGTACCCTGCCTTCTGCACTGTGTGGCTCCTCTATACCAGTCGCCTAATTCTTCCTCCCGTGGGTGGCCCAATTGGGGAAAAGGTACAATTTGCCAAGTTTGGTCCTTTCTCCACGTAGAATCCCCTCTGTATCGTAGTCTAGTCCAATCCATAAAATAAAACAAAACAAATATGTATTTGGCATAAACTCTGTGTTCTATCAATATATGCATTTTTGTGTCCTAATATTTTCTCCATATCTTACAGTTTAAATTTAAACTTTTAATTTCATATAACGCGTGATATAAGCTGGGGGAATTTTGTTGGATGTCGTCTTGTTTCATCCTTGGAAGATGCTGTGCGTGTATACGAGAGTGGTCTGAGAAGTTTTCGACCTCAACATGAAGATGGCAGCACTCTTAAATAAAAACTAGTGAATGTCGCTCTTCATCTATTGACAGTTGCTCACCAAAGTTTCAGCCATTTTGGACGCTCAGTTGTTATGCAAAAGTCGTTTGAGTGAGTTAATGTGAGTTTTTTTTATGAAAATGGACAAAATCGAGTATCGAGCTGTAATTAAATATTTTTGTTTGAAAGACAATACGCCTACGCAAATCAAAGATGAGTTGGATTCTGTGTATGGGGACTCTGCACATTCATTTACCACAGTGAAATTTTGAGCCACTGAATTTAAATGTGACACTAGGAGCTTGGGAGGCGATGAACGTTAGGGACGTCCAAAAACTGCAACTACCGACGAAAACATCGCCAAAGATCACCAAATGGTGTTAGACGACCTCCGAATTAAAGTGAGAGAGATAGAAGAGTCTATGAACATGTCAAAAGAACGTGTTTGTTACATTTTAAATCAACATTTAGACATGAGAAAGCTGTCCGCGCGTTGGGTGCCGCGTTTGCTCACGCTAGACCAAAACATATTCGAATGAACATTTCCAACGCTCTGTTGGCGCAGTTTAGGCGCAATAAATCCGAGTTTTGCCGCCGACAATCCATGAAACTTGGTTACCTCATTATATGCCCGAAACAAAAATACAGTCCTAATAGTGGACTGCAAAGGGCGAAGCGACTCCAAAAGAAAAGCAAAAACTGTTTTTTTTCGGCTAGGAAAGTTATGGTGACTATTTTTGGGATAGTCTTAGAGCTACTTTAATCGATTATCTTAAAAACGATAAAACCATTACAAGAGCATAACACGCATCATTATTTGACAAGCTGAAGGCAGAACTTACGGGAAAAGGGCAACATTTTCAGAAAAAGAAAATCCTGTTTGACTAAGACAACGTACCGTCTCACACTTCAGCGGTTGCAATGGCAAAAATCCACAAATTACGATTTGAACTGCTTGTCTCACCAGATCTAAGCCCAAGCGACTTCTTTTTCTTCCCTCATCTGAAAATTCCGCTCAGAGGACAGAGATTTTCGTCAAATGAAGAGGCAGTTACATTCGTGAACAACTATTTTGCAGAGAAAAACACCGAGTACTATTTGGACGGGTTACAGAGATAGGAGTATCGCTAGGAGAAGTGTATACAGTTACAAGGAGACTATGTTGAAAAACGCCGAGTACTATTTGGACAGGTTACAGAGACAGGAGTATCGCTGGGAGAAGTGTGTACAGTTACAAGGAGACTATGTAGAAAAACGCCGAGTACTATTTGGACAGGTTACAGAGATAGGAACATCGCTAGGAGAAGTGTGTAGAGTTACAAGGAGACTATGTTGAAAAACGCCGAGTACTATTTGGACGGGTTACAGAGATGGGAACATCGCTGGGAGAAGTGTGTAGAGTTACAAGGAGACTATGTTGGAAAACGCCGAGTACTATTTGGACGGGTTACAGAGATGGGAACATCGCTAGGAGAAGTGTGTACAGTTACAAGGAGACTATGTTGAAAAACGCCGAGTACATTTTGGACGTGTTACAGAGATAGGAGTATCCCTGGGAGAAGTGTGTACAGTTACAAGGAGACTATGTTGGAAAACGCCGAGTACTATTTGGACAGGTTACAGAGATAGGAACATCGCTAGGAGAAGTGTGTACAGTTACAAGGAGACTATGTTGGAAAACGCCGAGTACTATTTGGACAGGTTACAGAGATGGGAACATCGCTAGGAGAAGTGTGTACAGTTACAAGGAGACTATGTTGAAAAACGCCGAGTACATTTTGGACGTGTTACAGAGATAGTATCGCTGGGAGAAGTGTGTACAGTTACAAGGAGACTATGTTGGAAAACGCCGAGTACTATTTGGACAGGTTACAGAGATAGGAACATCGCTAGGAGAAGTGTGTACAGTTACAAGGAGACTATGTTGGAAAACGCCGAGTACTATTTGGACGTGTTACAGAGATGGGAACATCGCTGGGAGAAGTGTGTAGAGTTACAAGGAGACTATGTTGGAAAACGCCGAGTACTATTTGGACGGGTTACAGAGATGGGAACATCGCTGGGAGAAGTGTGTAGAGTTACAAGGAGACTATGTTGGAAAACGCCGAGTACTATTTGGATGGGTTACAGAGATGGGAACATCGCTGGGAGAAGTGTGTAGAGTTACAAGGAGACTATGTTGGAAAACGCCGAGTACTATTTGGACGGGTTACAGAGATGGGAACATCACTGGGAGAAGTGTGTAGAGTTACAAGGAGACTATGTTGGAAAACGCCGAGTACTATTTGGACGGGTTACAGAGATGGGAACATCGCTGGGAGAAGTGTGTAGAGTTACAAGGAGACTATGTTGGAAAACGCCGAGTACTATTTGGACGGGTTACAGAGATAGGAACATCGCTGGGAGAAGTGCGTAGAGTTACAAGGAGACTATGTTGAAAAACGCCGAGTAGTATTTGGACGGATTACAGAGATAGGAACATCGCTGGGAGAAGTGTGTAGAGTTACAAGGAGACTATGTTGAAAAACGTTGAGTACTATTTGGACGGGTTACAGAGATGAGAACATCGCTGGGAGAAGTGTGTAGAGTTACAAGAAGACTATGTTGATAAACGCCGAGTACTATTTGGACGGATTACAGAGATAGGAACATCACTGGGAGAAGTGTGTAGAGTTACAAGGAGACTATGTTGATAAACGCCGAGTACTATTTGGACGGATTACAGAGATGAGAGCATCGCTGGGAGAAGTGTGTAGAGTTACAAGGAGACTATGTTGGAAAACGCCGAGTACTATTTGGACGGGTTACAGAGATAGGAACATCGCTGGGAGAAGTGCGTAGAGTTACAAGGAGACTATGTTGAAAAACGCCGAGTAGTATTTGGACGGATTACAGAGATAGGAACATCGCTGGGAGAAGTGTGTAGAGTTACAAGGAGACTATGTTGAAAAACGTTGAGTACTATTTGGACGGGTTACAGAGATGAGAACATCGCTGGGAGAAGTGTGTAGAGTTACAAGAAGACTATGTTGATAAACGCCGAGTACTATTTGGACGGATTACAGAGATAGGAACATCACTGGGAGAAGTGTGTAGAGTTACAAGGAGACTATGTTGATAAACGCCGAGTACTATTTGGACGGATTACAGAGATGAGAGCATCGCTGGGAGAAGTGTGTAGAGTTACATGGAGACTATGTTGATAAACGCCGAGTACTATTTGGACGGATTACAGAGATAGGAACATCACTGGGAGAAGTGTATAGTTACAAGAAGACTATGTTGAAAAACGTCGAGTACTATTTGGACGTGTTACAGAGATGAGAACATCGCTGGGAGAAGTGTGTAGAGTTACAAGGAGACTATGTTGAAAAACGCCGAGTACTATTTGGACGGGTTACAGAGATGAGAACATCACTGGGAGAAGTGTATAGAGTTACAAGAAGACTATGTTGAAAAACGCCGAGTACTATTTGGACGGGTTACAGAGATGGGAGCATCGCTAGGAGAAGTGTGAGAGTTATAAGTAGACGAAGTAAAAAGAAAAATAAAACATAAAGAATCGGAAAAAATATCTTGTATCTGTATTAGGTCGGACGTTTTTCAGGTCACTCTCGTACGTATTAAATATGTGTGTATGTGCGTGCGTGCGTGCGTGCGTGCGTGTCTGTGTATGTGGAGAAACTTACGTAATCATCTATGTACGTTGCAGTAATTTTTCGTTACGCCTCCTCGCTTTGCTATGTTGTAGTATATAAAATAGTGACATATAATGTAAGGACAGAGTGGAGAAGCCACCACAAGAAACACTGCTGATTATAGATTCACGTTATGAACACCAAGTCAATAAAGAATCCCCTGGGATAGCAAATTTGTTCCCTTACTGTTGTGGTTGTCTGCTCTAGAACAGAAGAGAGTTTCGAGTGTTGACGGCAGCATGAAGAATGCCCCTAAGGGACAGCGTAACAGCCCTTCTTGTACACTTTAATTGTTTCTCTCCCTCAGGAAAAGAGAGAAAAAATAACTGTACCTGTTGAGTTTTTACAGCCTTGATGAGTAGAGGCCTGTGTTTTCTACAGGCAAACTTTAAAACAATGTGAAACGTTAGGTCTGCTGCTAAGGAGTGGCTCGGAATTAAATTTGTACTTCACATGTCACATCGCGTCGCTGCTACACCCGGATCATTACTCTATCTTCTTTATTCCTCGTGGAAATTAGCGCAACTTTCTGGGCCATGGCCCCATTGCTCAGTATCACCTCAGCAACAAGGTCATTTGTGCTGGAACATCCTTCCATTAGAACATACGTAACGTATAACGTAAATGACAACATACATATCCCAACACAGAGAGTGAACATAACAAAAAAGAAGCGTTGTGAGAACGCAGGTGAAGTACAGGTAAACTATCAGGAACAAGGACATTTGTGCTGGAACATCCTTCCATTAGAACATACGAAACGTATAGTGTAAATGACAACATACATATCCCAACACAGAGAGTGAACATAACAGAAAAGAAGTGTTGAACTTTCTGAGAACGCAGGAGAAGTACGGGTAAACTATCAGGAACAAGGTCATTTGTGCTGGAACATCCTTCCATTAGAACATACGTAACGTATAACGTAAATGGCAACATACATATCCCAACACAGAGAGTGAAGATAACAGAAAAGGAGCGTTGAACTTTCTGAGAACGCAGGAGAAGTACAGGTAAACTATCAGGAACAAGGTCATTTGTGCTGGAACATCCTTCCATTAGAACATACGTAACGTATAACGTAAATGGCAACATACATATCCCAACACAGAGAGTGAAGATAACAGAAAAGGAGCGTTGAACTTTCTGAGAACGCAGGAGAAGTACAGGTAAACTATCAGCAACAAGGTCATTTGTGCTGGAACATCCTTCCATTAGAACATACGTAACGTATAACGTATATGGCAACATACATATCCCAACACAGAGAGTGAAGATAACAGAAAAGGAGCGTTGAACTTTCTGAGAACGCAGGAGAAGTACAGGTAAACTATCAGGAACAAGGTCATTTGTGCTGGAACATCCTTCCATTAGAACATACGTAACGTATAACGTAAATGGCAACATACATATCCCAACACAGAGAATGAAGATAACAGAAAAGAAGCGTTGTGAGAACGCAGGTGAAGTACAGGTAAGCTATCAGGAAGAACGACATTTGTGAAGTTCTGTTAGGAGCTGACGATAACGTCGTCAGACAAATGGAATGTGTCAGACAGAAAGGCAGGTGTTTGGGGTGACTGACAGGTAATATGTAGACCGGACACTGCTGTAAGGCGAGGGTTAAGTCTTGCTAAAATCAATAAAATGAGAATTACGTAACGACTAAATTGTGAATTTTGGAGTAAAACGATAAAATGATGCTTCTTGAAATATTTGGAGCTATTTTTGCTCTGAGATATGAAATGCTTTGTCGGTGTTTTGTTTCTCTGAATGTTTTCTGTTTCCAGGCAAATGCTGGAATGCTGGAAATTCGGGGATGTAATTAACTAACCCGGCAGTCACTTGGTGACCAGGGAAACCCCAAAAAACTCAAGGATCAAGTAGGTCGGTCACGGGAATCGAACGTGGACCTCCTGAATGCGTGAGGTCCGCATAAGCTACTCTACCTGGTTTTTGGAACAGTAAGTAAAACAAGCGTCCTTCGCCGTGACGTAGCGGGCTACGGCAGCGGAAAGCGGCCCGGGTTCGATCTTACCCATGTGTTGCCGATTTTAGGTACCGGGCATAGGATCGGTGCCCACTCAGCAATGTGAGGAAGGTGAGGAACTTACGTTAGGTCACGGAAACCAACGTTTCGTCTACTGACCACATCTCCTCCACGCCCACCTGTATCTTGTCAGGCCGGCAGTCGGGTTGGTAGGCCTTGGCCCTCTTAGGACTGTGGCGCCAGTGGTTAACTTTTTAACTAAGTAAGACAAGGGGAAGCAATAGTTGTTCTCCTTAATTTTCTTTCGCAGTTTTCCAAAGGACACAGAAAGATGTTAAATTTGTATGTATAATATATGATGGGCGAATTTTGTTCGTTCAACAGAAGTAGTCAACAATAACATCTAGGTATATCATTGTTTATCTAATACAGGGATGTAGCAGATTGTGACAAAAATGTATGGCAAAATTGTGGCATTGAGGATAAAAAAATGTTATATGAATATAGGTTCCTGAAATTGTTTCTTTTATAGAGCACTTTTTATTTCTGACAGAGCGGTTGGAGAACAGGAAATCAAAGCACGTGCTCAAAATAGCCTTGGACTCCCTAATGTGCTGAGTTATACGACCATGCAACTGGAGTTTCAAATGTCCCCACAAATAAAAGTCCACTGGGTTTAAGTCAGGTGAGCGTGGATTCCACGGAATTAGTCCACCTCTTCCTATCCATCTAGCAGTAAACCTGCTACTCAGAAATGTCGGATAGAAACCCTTAAATGAGGAATGAAGTGACTGCCGACTATGTGCTGTACAAATAAATAAAATAAATAAATAAATAAATAAATAAATAAAATCTGAAAATCTAATCCCGGTACCTAATTTCTTATACCGGGACATGATTTCCAAATTCTAATTTATTAACTACCACATAAATACAAAAATACAATTTAAACAATCATTTTTCAGATAATAAAATAAAACAAAAACTAAAAGAAAAAAAAGAAAAAATTTTAAACAAATACAAAAACTACCAATTTTAAAATTTACAATTTAACTAATAAAAATTTACCGGAATCCAGTATACAAATAACTGGCAACCAGCTACAATTACAAAATAAGACTACAATACCGGAAACCGATACCTAATGTACTGGTAGCCAGAACATTTAAAACTTATAACTGATAAAAAACCTTCTTAAAGACTTACAAAACATTTAACCAAAAACATATATAAAAATAATT
Source organism: Mantis religiosa (assembly GCA_030765055.1). Lineage (NCBI taxonomy): Eukaryota > Metazoa > Arthropoda > Insecta > Mantodea > Mantidae > Mantis > Mantis religiosa. Next base: position 2,525,379 of record CM060953.1, on the reverse strand, counting down.
AATAAAATTTACATTACAACAATCACAGGATTTACAACTAATTAACTCCAAATTCTTTAAACAAATTAAAATACATTATATCAATTTATACAAACAAACAAATTCAATTATTATTTTTAATTCTACAACAATCAATATTTTTTTTTTTCAAATCTACTTTATATCAAATAAAATATAAATTTCAAATTCAAAAAATAACAATACAATTCAAACATATTAAACAAACAATAATTATACATTCAATAACTTTCATATATTTCAAAATTAAACCATTACAATAACCTTCAAACAACCAAACCAAACAATTCAATTTAATTTATTTATTTCATCTATTTATAATTTAATTTTTTCACCCTATTAAGACAAAAATATCAAATTAACATTATACCAAAACACATTTCAACAATTAAATCTCCTAAAACTTCAACATAATTATATATATACATATAAAAATTCCTATTCTATAATTTCTCAAAACACACTTTCTCAAAATTTAACAATCCTCATTTTACACCAAATTTAAATAAAATAACATCTCCATAATTTATCAAATCAACTCCTTAAATCCATTTTTCCAAATATCCACTTCTTAAAATAATTCATTAAAATCCTCCTTCATCTTTCACTCAAATTATCCATAATAATAATCCATAACTCAATTCACCAATATCCTTCACTACAAAACAACCATCCAAAAAAAAAAAAAAAAAAAAAACTTTACTCATCCATTACTACACCACATTATTACTTACAACACTTCTCTCATCATCTTACACCGGGGAAGGAAAATCCCTCCCTAAACTAAACCACAAATAAACTTCATCATTCACTTTAAACACCACGGGGAGGGGCAAAGCCCCTCCCCCAAAAATATATACTATTAACACTACTCAAAATTATATTTAATTTGAGGGGAGGGGGTCCCTCCCCTAAAGATTTCACAGGATACTATATTACACTGAAACACTAAAAAACTTTCATTTCTGCGATCACCTCCTCATTATACAGATTGTTGGACATTACTGGATCAGTTGCACCAACAACCTTGAAGCGGGTACCTGTTTCGCCGGCAGGAACTCTAAGTGTCCTCCTCAGAACTGGTAGACATGGAAGGGGAATTGCGCCACCCTCATCCTCTCTGCATCACCTTCGGATTCTGCTACGGCTCTAGTTCTCCTGTTGCCCCAATCTCGTCGACCAAGGGAAACACAATATCCTCTTCTTCTACTATTTATATTTTGCTAATCATTAATATCCATACCTTCTTAAATAATATTTTCTTCATTACGTGGATTAATACGTCTTTGGGATCTTCTTAATTCAATTGGTGGTTGAATTTCTTGAACAGGTATACATTTGGGTAGAATTGATTTCCATGCTAATTCGCTGATGGTATTTGCTAATTTGGCCAAGATATTATATAATTCTGGGATTCTTATTATGTTCCATAAATTAAATCCTCTTAATTTATTTCGTTCTTCAGTAATTAGATGGTCATACTTAACGCATTCAAATAAAACATGTTCTGGATTATCTACTTTACTACATATATTACAAATGGAACTATTTAACTTCTTCACTTTATACCAATATGTACCATAAGGTCCATGTCCAGTCAAAAAATGAATTAGACCTTTTGTGGGTTTTACATGTTTCAATTTCAAGCGTTCGATTATAAATGGAAAGAATTCATGAGTTCTTCTACCTTCATTTATACTATCCCATTCATTCTGCCAATCCTTCAACAGATGTTTCTTGATATCTTGTCTGGTATTACACACCTTTCCAACTATACTATTTACTTTATCAAAATTATTTTTCTTGAACCAGAACATTGCACCTCTCAATCTAATTAGAAGATCGATGGGCCATATTCCTGTCGTTACAAGGAGTGCTACTGTAGATGTCGTGCAAACACCACCCGTATGGCGAAGCAGGATCTTCCTCTGTGTACTTCTTAATTTGTTTCTGATATTCAAATTATACAATTTTTGAGCCCAGGTTGCTGCGGCATATGTAACAATTGATCCAAAAATAGTATAATGATAGGTGATAATATTATTTAAGGATATTTTATATTTTATATTGACAATTGTGGCTAATTTATTCATAACTTTTTCAGCCTTCATTCTAACATACTCTACATGATTTATAAAATTAAATTTTTCATCCAGCATAACACCTAGGTATTTTATTTCTCTACAACGTTTAATTTTTTCATTATTATACTTAATAATCGGATCTCGTTTTAATTTTCCTTTAAATAAAATATATGATGACTTTTGGGGAGCAATTTGCAGTTTAGTCTCATTACACCAGTTGGCTAATTTTGATGATATAAAATTTGCCTTAGTTTCTAGTTGTAATCTTGAGTCGCCTGCTATCAGAAAAATTACATCGTCCGCATATGCTATTATATTAACTACATTTTCATCATTTTCAAAATTTTCTAACAAGGTTTCCATCACAATGTCCCAAAACGTGGGGCCCAGAACAGATCCTTGTGGACAACCTTTAGTGATACTTTTATAGATCTTCTGGTTGATGCCTTGAATATATACTTTCCTGTTATCACAATAACTCAAGAGTAATCTATATATAGGATATGGATAATTAAGCTTTCTTAGCCTTTCAAAGAAGAAAGGCCACCATAGATTATCAAAGGCTCCTGAAATATCAACTGATAATCCAATTATATACTTATTTGTACAGCGAGTCACGGAGTCCATGATATCAATGATAGCGTCCTCGGTAGATCTTCCTTTTCTAAAGCCATACTGCCTATTATTCATTCCTATCATAGTCCTATATTCTATTATCCTCTTATTAATTAGATGTTCAAAAATCTTTCCCATTGAGTTTAACAGGCAGATTGGTCTATATGACTTTGGTTTCATCGGATCTTTATCAGAACCTTTCTTTAGGACAATAACCCTAGCCTCTTTCCAACAATCTGGAAAATATCCTCTCCACAGACAATCGTTAAAAATGCTGGTAAGTTGTGGTATTAACGTATCATGGAGGGTCATTAAGACTTCATTCGGTATATTGTCCGGACCACAGGACTTCTTCTTCTTTAACTTTTTGAAGATTACTTTTACTTCTGATATATCAAAAGGATATGTTAAATTGAAGTTATTATAAACAAATTTCATATTAAGTCGACATAATGTGTTTTGGAAATTATCCGAGGATATATCGTCATCGGGCAATAGAGTATCCAAAAGTAATTTCGTGGTTTCCTCCCAATTTGAGGTCATACTACCATCATGTTTTTCTAAAGTATTTAAAATTTCAGGTTTCTTAATCTTGTCCATAATGATTTTATAAGGAATTCCCCAAGTGTTATTATCTAAATGGGTTTCCACAAATGTGATCCAGGATTTTTGTCGAGTGTCTAACAATAATTGTTTAAATTTAAATTTGGCATTTCTATAGCGATTTAGGTTTGCTTGTCTATCTGATTCAATCACGGATCTTTGATAAATTTTTCTAAGTTTCCTCATTTTTCTCCTTGAAGTTTCCAAGGCATCATTCCAAATATTGTCTGAGAACTTCTTTACTCTCGAATGAGGTACTGATTGCTTAATAGCATAGTCAATATTATAAATTAGATTATTTAATTCAAAAACACCAAAACATCTATTTGAAGAATTAAAAATCTCCTTCACTTGGTTCCAATTAGCTTGGGAAAAATTTCTTCTTCCACTTTTATCTTGACAGGCAAATTGTGAATTAGTACTTATGGTATAGTAAAAATAGATCATTCTATGATCGCTGGAAGTCATATCCTGTCCTACTTTCCATCCATAAATATTTTTTAAACTTTTACTACTGCAGAGTGTCAAATCGATGTTAGATGAAGCCCCTTGACGATTTTCAAATGTTGGTGGATTACTACCTTGATTTACTACATGCAAATTCAATTCTGAAATAACATCTTCCATCTTCTCACCCCTTGCATCCCTATATTCATTATACCACCATAATGATTTCGCATTAGAATCCATAGTATGAATTATTTCATGATGCCGAAAATAATGTTGTATACTCCTAACTCTATTTATATATGGCTCTATTTCTTCACTCCATTGAAAATAATAATTGGCTAAAATAAATTTACCATTCTCATGTGAGATTTCCACACAGTTGGTATGCGAATCGGAAAATTGTGTAATGTTCACGACTTGGAGATTGGAATTAACAATAACAATTGCAGCCATGGGTTTAATATCTCCAGTTATTACCCTAGCCATTGCAGGCAAATAAACTAATGTTCCATTTGCTGTATAGGGTTCTTGAATGCAAATAATATCGAGATTTAATTCCTTAATCAACTTTCTTATCTCTGCCATCACCAATTTGCTTCTTTGGGCATTAATTTGAGCAATTCTTAAATTTTTACAATAATTATAACAATCAGGATTCATGGCAATGAACAGATTTATTTAAATTGATCATATTTACTATGTGCTGCATACTGCCCTTCTGCTGATTGATAATATTCCTTAATCATATTTGTCATATTTTGTCCCACTAATCTGCTAGAGGATGAACTCTGATGTAGACTATTCGAACTTCCAGACTGTGCTGATGTTTTCAAAGATTTACTTTGCTTTTTAGTGCTGACTGTTCTGGATGTAGATTTATTTTTATTATGGGATTCATAGGTAGCACCTTTAACAAGGGTTTTGAAAACATTGATACCATTCTTAGAGGGTTGGGATTTAGAGGAATTTGTTTTAAGGGAGAATTGTTTGCTTTTGAATGGAGTGCTGGTACATGGATTTGATACTTTCGGGATAATAGGAGTGATGGATTTAGGAGCCCTGGATTGAACAATTTTAGAATAAGTGGAACCATCATGTCTAATGTGAGCATAGCAATATGGCCAAGGCTGACTATGATCAATTATTATTTTACCATAACATTTAACAAAATGGCTATAAATTTCTTCGAGATCAAAGACTTCATTCCTTCTACTGAAGACTATATGTAACAGATCTAATAATTCCTCCGGATCTGTTGTGATATTATGAACCCTTAACTCCATTCTGTCAATGGCATCAGGTAATGGAAAAACAATTGATTCCCCTTTCTCATGTAGTTTCCTTATCACATGTCGTAATGCTGCTAATAATATTTTTGTTTCCTCCAATCTACTAAGTTGCATTGCATTTTCAATGCCATTATAAAAATTTATGGGGAATTTTGATGATGTGTCTAATTTTATACCAACGTCGTGTTCGCTTTCTTCTATATCCATTATAGCTTCGTAATCAACGGGTATCTTTATTGGATTATTTAATTCCGATGCTAATATATCACATTTATTAAAGATTAATTTTGGTTTTGGAATAACTTCATCTACAAAGGATACAGTTTTTGATATCGCTTTGTCCATCTCTTCATTATAAAATTTTTTATTTATTTTACATTTAGGTGGTAACTGTGGCTTGAATGGAAGATCACGAGAATTGTCTTGATGGTCGGAAGATGTATTGATATCCATTTGATCATAACTTTTAATAAAAGGAATGTCCGTTTGGACTCCCTTATCATCCATATTACTTCTATTTAGTTGCGATAACTTGAGTTTATGTTCAATAACTCGTTTTAGATTTCTTCTAATTCTACTGGGAGTATTCCTCTTAGGCTTCTTTTTAGCATTCATATTAAGTACTTGGTCCATTAGTCATAATTAGTTCTATTAATTGTCCTCTCCCAGAATAGTTTATAAGTAGAACATTCATTTCTTCCTCCACACTGTTTCTTCCTTAAACTACATGGAATACAAATTGCAGCTTGTTTAATTTTTGAACAATCCTTTCTATCATGATCTGATTCTCCACAATGACCACAAACCTGTTGCTTAGTGCAATATTTGGCAACATGTCCAAAATCTTGACATTTTGCACACTTCGCTACAGATATAAAATCCTTGATATTCACTGACTGAAAACCAATATATATTCGTCCTTTCTGTATCAAAAGCTTCCTGATTTGGGGCGAAACCTCTACAACGTGATGTACCGTTGCTCTATCCCTTTTTCCTGTTTTAAATTTAAAATTAAATCCATCTTCAAAATCTTTCTTATTTAACAAATCTTCAAAATTTTGCGTATAAACCTCGTATTTTAAATCCTCTTCTTTGGTGCTTGACAAAACATCATACATAATCATTAACGGCTTCCGTTTTCTGGGCTTTTCTATCTTGATATCCTGACCTTTCAAATTGTCACTTTCAATAATCTTCCTTGTATCTTCCTCTGTCTCGGTCTCAATAATAACGGTATTCCTTCCCGCAGGCCGTAGCATGCGAATTTTAATCTTCTCTTGTGCGGGATTCAATTTCGTAGTTATAAGTTTCTGTATATCCTTGGCATCTTTATTGGTGGTTGAAGATACAAAAACAGTATGTTTCTTCATACTCACTGTTTTCTGAAATTCGATGGTTTTGGTCGATGGCATAGATTGAGCAACAACATGAGCATAGGACAAGGGCGCTGACTTCTCAGACGAAGATTTTTCATATAAATCCTTATACAATTTAGCTTCTGTAATAGCTTTCTCCTTTTCCAATTTCAGAGAATCAAATTCCTTCTGAAAATTACCTAATAAAGCAAAAATGGCTTTCTTCTTATCCACTGTTATCTTTTCAGAGGCTATTATAGTACTTATATCAGAAAGATGAGCATGAAAACATGATCCAGATTTCTCTTTATCGCTCTCCATCATTTCTTGCGATTTATAGCTTTTTCTTTCAAGAACAGGAGACCTCCTTAAACTTCTTGATGGTGTAAAAACCTCACTTTCATTTTCTTTGCCAACATGATCTCTCCGAGACGTATTGACTTGCGCCACTTTATTTTATCCAATAAATAACAAATCTTTACCACAATTTCAGATAATTAAGTACAAATGTTGAAAATAGGACCAAAATCCGCAAATCTATACTACTTTTCAAATTATCAGTGGGGTCCTTACTACTATTCTCCAAATACTGCCACCTCCTCGGATATCCTAATACCCTAATACCAACTCAAATAAAATTGCCGTTTTTGGCCAAATTTCCAAAAATTTCCACCAAAAAACTTCTGGAACCTTATTTTTTAAATATTTTTAACAATTTAGAACTATTTCTGGACACTACTTCTTCGAACTAATCCCAAAATCACTCTCAGCACTATTCACTAACCTGGTTCCTGGCTGCTGCTCCCGTAGACATCCGTCCCGCTCGGTAGCCGGAGCAAGAATGGCTGTATGTGCTGTACAGTAACAGAGTAAAATTCATCACCTAAACCTAATTTAATCAAAAGTAAAAGCGAATGTTTACTGCTGTTCTGTTGTACGGTTATGGCCACAGAACATGTACGTATTACACATCTCGTGTAAGCTGAGTTGTGAAGGTGCACTACCATTATGACGTGAAGCTTTCCTGGCCTCGAATATGATCGAGATATTCTCGGGAAACAAGCCAGGTGAAAAGACGATTAGAAATGGACGTTTCGGGAATGTACATCTGTCCCTTCATTATAACCACAAATGTGTAACTAAATTTAACACAAAGACAAAACACTATCAATACTTGCATAACTGAACAAAAGACGCCAGGTCAGGTGATGGCGTGAGTATAGAAAATTAATTAGGTCAAATAAACGTAACTACTTAACTTAATGATCCAGCTGTATAATATATACTTCTTAAGTCGACGGATTTTTTTATTTTTAAGTCCGGTTTTCAAGAGGAACTGAACTGAAGTCCAGCATCACGATTAAGCGTGCTCCTCTCGGAGGGAGGAAGATCCGAGGAAGCACAGATCTGTACAGCTTGATCATCAAGTTAAGTAGTTACGTTTATTTGACCTAATTAATTTTCTATACTCACGCCATCTCCTGACCTGGCATTTAATTTACTGAAAACAGTCTTTTGTTCATTGATGCGACTATTGATAGTGTTTTATCTTTGTTTACCTATATTTGTGTTATATCCAGTTATACATTTGTAGTTATAACATTTATTAAAATATCCTGATGATGGGAGAGATGTACGCTCTAATCGTCTGAGAAGATCTTGAACATATGATACTCTTTTATGTTCTATTTGCAAGAAATATGTCTCCGAAGTTTTGATATACTTTTCTGTTACACCTGTGTATAGGTGAGTGGTAGATAGAACTGAATGTTTTGTTATTTACTCAGCAATCTGAAAATGTCAATTTTTTGTTGAAATATCGACTTGCTTGCTTTATTTGTAGGAAAGCGAGTGGGGAAGGAATTCGGAAACAAAACAAAAAAGGTATACTCGGGCATTAATTGTATTAAAGGAGAGTTGGACGTCTGGCTGGTATCTGATAATATGCATTAAACTTTGATTTGTATTCCTTATCATGTTAATTCAATAGGACCAGATGTAAACACACTCCTGTGTTGCTGACGTCACTCTCAATGTGCGAATGTGAGTTAATCATGTTGAAAGGGGTTTATCGTAGCCTCTCCAAGTCGAGGGTTTTTATTGGCATGCCATCTGGATCCCTGCAATCCCTTGATAACGAAAAATGGCAAATATTTTCTGCTAGAAATAATTTGAAGAAGCAATAAAACGCGGAAGTGGTAGAGAAGTTATGACGTAAAGCAGTGTGTTGACAAATGTTCATCAACCCGGTGTGGAATTATAATTATAGCCTTTAGATAGAATGTTCTAAAAGTTGAAGTTGTACGAAGGAAAAGAGTTAAGATCGATAGGGATACCGCAAACGATACCGTCTGCTCCGGGTTCGATTCCCGTAACGAATCTACCTGACCTATGGGCTTTTGTCGGGGTTTTCCCGAGTCACCAGACGAATATCGTGTAGGTTAACTACATTCTCCGAATTTCCTGTCCCTCCATTACCATTTCACATCATATCTCATCTGGTAGTCTCTATGAAGGCAGAAGTGTCGGAGTTGTATGGCAGGATGATGACAGAGGGTGGTCGGAGACCGTCCTACTGGAAAAGGAAGTGTTTACCAGGAGAATATCATCGTGCCATACAACGCCGAGTCTCCCGCCGACACTTGTACCCTGAAAGAGACCATAGATGAAATGATCATGGAGGAACAGGAAATTCGCGGTCAGTAGCAGAAGTTGCTAAGTCAGCTGCCCAAAGTTTTCAAAAGTAATTTTAAATACCAAAATAGTAATACAGATGAAAGAATTTTATGTGATGGGTCTGTTTGAAGGTACAAACTACTGTGTTCAAGTGTTTCTCACGGTTTGACATATGTAGCATTTGTGACAGGATATTTTATTATTAGGACTTAACAACTTTTAATTCAAAATGGCTGAAAAGTCGTTAAGTCACTTGACTTAACAGCTTCTGATTACTAATAGTAGAGTTTTTGCATCATACAATATTATCATATGTAGCCATGGATAAACAATTACTTTATTTCCACCAATACTTCTTTATATGGACTAATCTAGAATGCACTTCATGAATTGACATACATCACTCCCTCTTACACCATCTTCTACAACAGTTACATATGTGATTGTGTCATAAACTGTGGTAACTTCTGGCTGTGATATGTTCCAGTAGTGAACGAACATCGTAATATTATCTTCCTAAGCCTATCTGGTGTGTTTTTCGTACTATCACATGCTATATGTAAGGCTTACGTCACTACTCTCCTCAAAGAGACTGAGGAAGACATTGTGTGACGAACTTCTGGCAGTGATATGTCCCAGTAGTGAACGAACATCGTAATATTATCTTCCTAAGCTTATCTGGTGTGTTTTTCGTACTATCACATGCTATATGTAAGGCTTACAATGTCACTACTCTCCTCAAAGAGACTGAGGAAGACATTGTGTGACGAACTTCTGGCAGTGATATGTCCCAGTAGTGAACGAACATCGTAATATTATCTTCCTAAGCCTATCTGGTGTGTTTTTCGTACTATCACATGCTATATGTAAGGCTTACAACGTCACTACTCTCCTCAAAGAGACTGAGGAAGACATTGTGTGACGAACTTCTGGCAGTGATATGTCCCAGTAGCGAACGAACATCGTAATAATATCTTCCTAAGCCTATCTGGTGTGTTTTTCGTACTATCACATGCTATATGTAAGGCTTACAACGTCACTACTCTCCTCAAAGAGACTGAGGAAGACATTGTGTGACGAACTTCTGGCAGTGATATGTCCCAGTAGCGAACGAACATCGTAATAATATCTTCCTAAGCCTGTCTGGTGTGTTTTTCGTACCATCACATGCTATATGTAAGGCTTACGTCACTACTCTCCTCAAAGAGACTGAGGAAGACATTGTGTGACGAACTTCTGGCAGTGATATGTCCCAGTAGCGAACGAACATCGTAATAATATCTTCCTAAGCCTATCTGGTGTGTTTTTCGTACTATCACATGCTATATGTAAGGCTTACAACGTCACTACTCTCCTCAAAGAGACTGAGGAAGACATTGTGTGACGAACTTCTGGCAGTGATATGTCCCAGTAGTGAACGAACATCGTAATATTATCTTCCTAAGCTTATCTGGTGTGTTTTTCGTACTATCACATGCTATATGTAAGGCTTACAACGTCACTACTCTCCTCAAAGAGACTGAGGAAGACATTGTGTGACGAACTTCTGGCAGTGATATGTCCCAGTAGTGAACGAACATCGTAATAATATCTTCCTAAGCCTATCTGGTGTGTTTTTCGTACTATCACATGCTATATGTAAGGCTTACAACGTCACTACTCTCCTCAAAGAGACTGAGGACGACTTTGTGTGACGAACTTCTGGCAGTGATATGTCCCAGTAGTGAACGAACATCGTAATATTATCTTCCTAAGCCTATCTGGTGTGTTTTTCGTACTATCACATGCTATATGTAAGGCTTACAACGTCACTACTCTCCTCAAAGAGACTGAGGAAGACATTGTGTGACGAACTTCTGGCAGTGATATGTCCCAGTAGCGAACGAACATCGTAATATTATCTTCCTAAACCTATCTGGTGTGTTTTTCGTACTATCACATGCTATATGTAAGGCTTACAACGTCACTACTCTCCTCAAAGAGACTGAGGAAGACATTGTGTGACGAACTTCTGGCAGTGATATGTCCCAGTAGTGAACGAACATCGTAATATTATCTTCCTAAACCTATCTGGTGTGTTTTTCGTACTATCACATGCTATATGTAAGGCTTACGTCACTACTCTCCTCAAAGAGACTGAGGAAGACATTGTGTGACGAACTTCTGGCAGTGATATGTCCCAGAAGTGAACGAACATCGTAATAATATCTTCCTAAGCCTATCTGGTGTGTTTTTCGTACCATCACATGCTATATGTAAGGCTTACAACGTCACTACTCTCCTCAAAGAGACTGAGGAAGACATTGTGTGACGAACTTCTGGCAGTGATATGTCCCAGTAGTGAACGAACATCGTAATATTATCTTCCTAAGCCTATCTGGTATGTTTTTCGTACTATCACATGCTATATGTAAGGCTTACGTCACTACTCTCCTCAAAGAGACTGAGGAAGACATTGTGTGACGAACTTCTGGCAGTGATATGTCCCAGTAGCGAACGAACATCGTAATAATATCTTCCTAAGCCTATCTGGTGTGTTTTTCGTACTATCACATGCTATATGTAAGGCTTACGTCACTACTCTCCTCAAAGAGACTGAGGAAGACCTTGTGTGACGAACTTCTGGCAGTGATATGTCCCAGCAGTGAACGAACATCGTAATATTATCTTCCTAAGCCTATCTGGTGTGTTTTTCGTACTATCACATGCTATATGTAAGGCTTACGTCACTACTCTCCTCAAAGAGACTGAGGAAGACCTTGTGTGACGAACTTCTGGCAGTGATATGTCCCAGCAGTGAACGAACATCGTAATATTATCTTCCTAAGCCTATCTGGTGTGTTTTTCGTACTATCACATGCTATATGTAAGGCTTACGTCACTACTCTCCTCAAAGAGACTGAGGACGACTTTGTGTGACGAACTTCTGGCAGTGATATGCCCAGTAGTGAACGAACATCGTAATATTATCTTCCTAAGCCTATCTGGTGTGTTTTTCGTACTATCACATGCTATATGTAAGGCTTACGTCACTACTCTCCTCAAAGAGACTGAGGAAGACATTGTGTGACGAACTTCTGGTAGTGATATGTCCCAGTAGTGAACGAACATCGTAATATTATCTTCCTAAACCTATCTGGTGTGTTTTTCGTACTATCACATGCTATATGTAAGGCTTACAACGTCACTACTCTCCTCAAAGAGACTGAGGAAGACATTGTGTGACGACCTTCTGGCAGTGATATGTCCCAGTAGTGAACGAACATCGTAATATTATCTTCCTAAGCCTATCTGGTGTGTTTTTCGTACTATCACATGCTATATGTAAGGCTTACGTCACTACTCTCCTCAAAGAGACTGAGGAAGACATTGTGTGACGAACCTCTGGCAGTGATATGTCCCAGTAGTGAACGAACATCGTAATATTATCTTCCTAAACCTATCTGGTGTGTTTTTCGTAATATCACATGCTATATGTAAGGCTTACGTCACTACTCTCCTCAAAGAGACTGAGGAAGACATTGGGTGACGAACTTCTGGCAGTGATATGTCCCAGTAGTGAACGAACATCGTAATATTATCTTCCTAAGCCTATCTGGTGTGTTTTTCGTACTATCACATGCTATATGTAAGGCTTACAACGTCACTACTCTCCTCAAAGAGACTGAGGAAGACATTGGGTGACGAACTTCTGGCAGTGATATGTCCCAGTAGTGAACGAACATCGTAATAATATCTTCCTAAGCCTATCTGGTGTGTTTTTCGTACTATCACATGCTATATGTAAGGCTTACAACGTCACTACTCTCCTCAAAGAGACTGAGGAAGACTTTGTGTGACGAACTTCTGGCAGTGATATGTCCCAGCAGTGAAAGAACATCGTAATATTATCTTCCTAAGCCTATCTGGTGTGTTTTTCGTATTATCACTTGCTATATGTAAGGCTTACGTCACTACTCTCCTCAAAGAGACTGAGGAAGACATTGTGTGACGAACTTCTGGTAGTGATATGTCCTAGTAGTGAACGAACATCGTAATAATATCTTCCTAAGCCTATCTGGTGTGTTTTTCGTACTATCACATGCTATATGTAAGGCTTACAACGTCACTACTCTCCTCAAAGAGACTGAGGACGACTTTGTGTGACGAACTTCTGGCAGTGATATGTCCTAGTAGTGAACGAACATCGTAATATTATCTTCCTAAGCCTATCTGGTGTGTTTTTCGTACTATCACATGCTATATGTAAGGCTTACGTCACTACTCTCCTCAAAGAGACTGAGGAAGACATTGTGTGACGAACTTCTGGTAGTGATATGTACCAGTAGTGAACGAACATCGTAATATTATCTTCCTAAACCTATCTGGTGTGTTTTTCGTACTATCACATGCTATATGTAAGGCTTACAACGTCACTACTCTCCTCAAAGAGACTGAGTAAGACGTTGTGTGACGAACTTCTGGCAGTGATATGTCCCAGTAGTGAAGGAACATCGTAATATTATCTTCCTAAGCCTATCTGGTGTGTTTTTCGTACTATCACATGCTATATGTAAGGCTTACAAGGTCACTACTCTCCTCAAAGAGACTGAGGAAGACATTGTGTGACGAACTTCTGGCAGTGATATGTCCCAGTAGTGAACGAACATCGTAATATAATCTTCCTAAGCCTGTCTGGTGTGTTTTTCGTACTATCACATGCTATATGTAAGGCTTACAACGTCACTACTCTCCCCAAAGAGACTGAGGACGACATTGTGTGACGAACTTCTGGCAGTGATATGTCCCAGTAGTGAACGAACATCGTAATATTATCTTCCTAAACCTATCTGGTGTGTTTTTCGTACTATCACATGCTATATGTAAGGCTTACGTCACTACTCTCCTCAAAGAGACTGAGGAAGACATTGTATGACGAACTTCTGGCAGTGATATGTCCTAGTAGTGAACGAACATCGTAATATTATCTTCCTAAGCTTATCTGGTGTGTTTTTCGTACTATCACATGCTATATGTAAGGCTTACGTCACTACTCTCCTCAAAGAGACTGAGGAAGACATTGTATGACGAACTTCTGGCAGTGATATGTCCTAGTAGTGAACGAACATCGTAATAATATCTTCCTAAGCTTATCTGGTGTGTTTTTCGTACTATCACATGCTATATGTAAGGCTTACGTCACTACTCTCCTCAAAGAGACTGAGGAAGACATTGTATGACGAACTTCTGGCAGTGATATGTCCCAGTAGTGAACGAACATCGTAATATTATCTTCCTAAGCCTATCTGGTGTGTTTTTCGTACTATCACATGCTATATGTAAGGCTTACAACGTCACTACTCTCCTCAAAGAGACAGAGGAAGACACTGTGTAACGAACTTCTGGCAGTGATATGTCCTAGTAGTGAACGAACATCGTAATATTATCTTCCTAAACCTATCTGGTGTGTTTTTCGTACTATCACATGCTATATGTAAGGCTTACAACGTCACTACTCTCCTCAAAGAGACTGAGGAAGACATTGTGTGACGAACTTCTGGCAGTGATATGTCCCAGTAGTGAATGAACATCGTAATATTATCTTCCTAAGCCTATCTGGTGTGTTTTTCGTACTATCACATGCTATATGTAAGGCTTACAACGTCACTACTCTCCTCAAAGAGACTGAGGAAGACATTGTATGACGAACTTCTGGCAGTGATATGTCCCAGTAGTGAACGAACATCGTAATATTATCTTCCTAAGCTTATCTGGTGTGTTTTTCGTACTATCACATGCTATATGTAAGGCTTACAACGTCACTACTCTCCTGAAAGAGACAGAGGAAGACACTGTGTAACGAACTTCTGGCAGTGATATGTCCTAGTAGTGAACGAACATCGTAATAATATCTTCCTAAGCCTATCTGGTGTGTTTTTCGTACTATCACATGCTATATGT
Source organism: Mantis religiosa (assembly GCA_030765055.1). NCBI lineage: Eukaryota > Metazoa > Arthropoda > Insecta > Mantodea > Mantidae > Mantis > Mantis religiosa. The sequence goes on along the minus strand of CM060953.1, from coordinate 2,510,349 downwards.
AAGGCTTACAACGTCACTACTCTCCTCAAAGAGACAGAGGAAGACACTGTGTAACGAACCTCTGGCAGTGATATGTCCCAGTAGTGAACGAACATCGTAATATTATCTTCCTAAGCCTATCTGGTGTGTTTTTCGTACTATCACATGCTATATGTAAGGCTTACAACGTCACTACTCTCCTCAAAGAGACTGAGGAAGACATTGTGTGACGAACTTCTGGCAGTGATATGTCCTAGTAGTGAACGAACATCGTAATAATATCTTCCTAAGCTTATCTGGTGTGTTTTTCGTACTATCACATGCTATATGTAAGGCTTACAACGACACTACTCTCCTCAGACTGAGGACGACATTGTGTGACGAACTTCTGGCAGCGATATGTCCCAGTAGTGAACGAACATCGTAATATTATCTTCCTAAACCTATCTGGTGTGTTTTTCGTACTATCACATGCTATATGTAAGGCTTACGTCACTACTCTCCTCAAAGAGACTGAGGAAGACATTGTGTGACGAACCTCTGGCAGTGATATGTCCCAGTAGTGAACATACATCGTAATATTATCTTCCTAAGCCTATCTGGTGTGTTTTTCGTACTATCACATGCTATATGTAAGGCTTACAACGTCACTACTCTCCTCAAAGAGACTGAGGAAGACATTGTGTGACGAACCTCTGGCAGTGATATGTCCCAGTAGTGAACATACATCGTAATATTATCTTCCTAAGCCTATCTGGTGTGTTTTTCGTACTATCACATGCTATATGTAAGGCTTACGTCACTACTCTCCTCAAAGAGACTGAGGAAGACATTGTGTGACGAACCTCTGGCAGTGATATGTCCCAGTAGTGAACATACATCGTAATATTATCTTCCTAAGCCTATCTGGTGTGTTTTTCGTACTATCACATGCTATATGTAAGGCTTACAACGACACTACTCTCCTCAGACTGAGGACGACATTGTGTGACGAACTTCTGGCAGTGATATGTCCCAGTAGCGAACGAACATCGTAATAATATCTTCCTAAGCCTATCTGGTGTGTTTTTCGTACTATCACATGCTATATGTAAGGCTTACAACGTCACTACTCTCCTCAAAGAGACTGAGGAAGACATTGTGTGACGAACTTCTGGCAGTGATATGTCCCAGTAGTGAACGAACATCGTAATATTGTCTTCCTAAGCCTATCTGGTGTGTTTTTCGTACTATCACATGCTATATGTAAGGCTTACGTCACTACTCTCCTCAAAGAGATTGAGGAAGACATTGTGTGACGAACTTCTGGCAGTGATATGTCCCAGCAGTGAATGAACATCGTAATATTATCTTCCTATACCTATCTGGTGTGTTTTTCGTACTATCACATGCTATATGTAAGGCTTACAACGTCACTACTCTCCTCAAAGAGACTGAGGACGACTTTGTGTGACGAACTTCTGGCAGTGATATGTGCCAGTAGTGAACGAACATCGTAATATTATCTTCCTAAGCCTATCTGGTGTGTTTTTCGTACTATCACATGCTATATGTAAGGCTTACAACGTCACTACTCTCCTCAAAGAGACTGAGGAAGACATTGTGTGACGAACTTCTGGCAGTGATATGTGCCAGTAGTGAACGAACATCGTAATATTATCTTCCTAAGCCTATCTGGTGTGTTTTTCGTACTATCACATGCTATATGTAAGGCTTACAACGTCACTACTCTCCTCAAAGAGACTGAGGAAGACATTGTGTGACGAACTTCTGGCAGTGATATGTCCCAGTAGTGAACGAACATCGTAATATTATCTTCCTAAGCCTATCTGGTGTGTTTTTCGTACTATCACATGCTATATGTAAGGCTTACATCGTCACTACTCTCCTCAAAGAGACTGAGGAAGACATTGTGTGACGAACTTCTGGCAGTGATATGCCCAGTAGTGAACGAACATCGTAATATTATCTTCCTAAGCCTATCTGGTGTGTTTTTCGTACTATCACATGCTATATGTAAGGCTTACGTCACTACTCTACTCAAAGAGACTGAGGAAGACATTGTGTGACGAACTTCTGGCAGTGATATGTCCTAGTAGTGAACGAACATCGTAATATTATCTTCCTAAGCCTATCTGGTGTGTTTTTCGTACTATCACATGCTATATGTAAGGCTTACAACGTCACTACTCTCCTCAAAGAGACTGAGGAAGACATTGTGTGACGAACTTCTGGCAGTGATATGTGCCAGTAGTGAACGAACATCGTAATAATATCTTCCTAAGCCTATCTGGTGTGTTTTTCGTACTATCACATGCTATATGTAAGGCTTACAACGTCACTACTCTCCTCAAAGAGACTGAGGACGACATTGTGTGACGAACTTCTGGCAGTGATATGTCCCAGTAGTGAACGAACATCGTAATAATATCTTCCCAAGCCTATCTGGTGTGTTTTTCGTACTATCACATGCTATATGTAAGGCTTACAACGTCACTACTCTCCTCAAAGAGACTGAGGAAGACATTGTATGACGAACTTCTGGCAGTGATATGTCCTAGTAGTGAACGAACATCGTAATAATATCTTCCTAAGCTTATATGGTGTGGTTTTCGTACTATCACATGCTATATGTAAGGCTTACAACGTCACTACTCTCCTCAAAGAGACTGAGGAAGACATTGTGTGACGAACTTCTGGCAGTGATATGTCCTAGTAGTGAACGAACATCGTAATAATATCTTCCTAAGCTTATATGGTGTGGTTTTCGTACTATCACATGCTATATGTAAGGCTTACAACGTCACTACTCTCCTCAAAGAGACTGAGGAAGACATTGTGTGACGAACTTCTGGCAGTGATATGTCCCAGTAGTGAACGAACATTGTAATATTATCTTCCTAAGCTTATCTGGTGTGTTTTTCGTACTATCACATGCTATATGTAAGGCTTACAACGTCACTACTCTCCTCAAAGAGACTGAGGAAGACATTGTGTGACGAACTTCTGGCAGTGATATGTCCCAGTAGTGAACGAACATCGTAATATTATCTTCCTAAGCCTATCTGGTGTGTTTTTCGTACTATCACATGCTATATGTAAGGCTTACAACGTCACTACTCTCCTCAAAGAGACTGAGGACGACTTTGTGTGACGAACTTCTGGCAGTGATATGTCCTAGTAGTGAACGAACATCGTAATATTATCTTCCTAAACCTATCTGGTGTGTTTTTCGTACTATCACATGCTATATGTAAGGCTTACATCGTCACTACTCTCCTCAAAGAGACTGAGGAAGACATTGTGTGACGAACTTCTGGCAGTGATATGTCCCAGTAGCGAACGAACATCGTAATAATATCTTCCTAAGCCTATCTGGTGTGTTTTTCGTACTATAACATTCTATATGTAAGGCTTACATCGTCACTACTCTCCTCAAAGAGACTGAGGAAGACATTGTGTGACGAACTTCTGGCAGTGATATGTACCAGTAGTGAACGAACATCGTAATATTATCTTCCTAAGCCTATCTGGTGTGTTTTTCGTACTATCACATGCTATATGTAAGGCTTACAACGTCACTACTCTCCTCAAAGAGACTGAGGAAGACATTGTGTGACGAACTTCTGGCAGTGATATGTCCCAGTAGTGAACGAACATCGTAATATTATCTTCCTAAGCCTATCTGGTGTGTTTTTCGTACTATCACATGCTATATGTAAGGCTTACAACGTCACTACTCTCCTCAAAGAGACTGAGGAAGACATTGTGTGACGAACTTCTGGCAGTGATATGTCCCAGTAGTGAACGAACATCGTAATATTATCTTCCTAAGCCTATATGGTGTGTTTTTCGTACTATCACATGCTATATGTAAGGCTTACAACGTCACTACTCTCCTCAAAGAGACTGAGGAAGACTTTGTGTGACGAACTTCTGGCAGTGATATGTCCCAGTAGTGAACGAACATCGTAATATTATCTTCCTAAGCCTATCTGGTGTGTTTTTCGTACTATCACATGCTATATGTAAGGCTTACAACGTCACTACTCTCCTCAAAGAGACTGAGGAAGACATTGTGTGACGAACTTCTGGCAGTGATATGCCCAGTAGTGAACGAACATCGTAATATTATCTTCCTAAGCCTATCTGGTGTGTTTTTCGTACTATCACATGCTATATGTAAGGCTTATAACGTCACTACTCTCCTCAAAGAGACTGAGGAAGACATTGTGTGACGAACTTCTGGCAGTGATATGTCCCAGTAGTGAACGAACATCGTAATATTATCTTCCTAAGCCTATCTGGTGTGTTTTTTGTACTATCACATGCTATATGTAAGGCTTACAACGTCACTACTCTCCTCAAAGAGACTGAGGAAGACATTGTGTGACGAACTTCTGGCAGTGATATGTCCCAGTAGTGAACGAACATCGTAATATTATCTTCCTAAGCCTATCTGGTGTGTTTTTCGTACTATCACATGCTATATGTAAGGCTTACAACGTCACTACTCTCCTCAAAGAGACTGAGGAAGACATTGTGTGACGAACTTCTGGCAGTGATATGTCCCAGTAGTGAACGAACATCGTAATATTATCTTCCTAAACCTATCTGGTGTGTTTTTCGTACTATCACATGCTATATGTAAGGCTTACAACGTCACTACTCTCCTCAAAGAGACTGAGGAAGACATTGTGTGACGAACTTCTGGCAGTGATATGTCCCAGTAGCGAACGAACATCGTAGTATTATCTTCCTAAGCCTATCTGGTGTGTTTTTCGTACTATCACATGCTATATGTAAGGCTTACAACGTCACTACTCTCCTCAAAGAGACTGAGGAAGACATTGTGTGACGAACTTCTGGCAGTGATATGTCCCAGTACTGAACGAACATCGTAATATTATCTTCCTAAGCCTATCTGGTGTGTTTTTCGTACTATCACATGCTATATGTAAGGCTTACAACGTCACTACTCTCCTCAAAGAGACTGAGGAAGACATTGTGTGACGAACTTCTGGCAGTGATATGTCCCAGTAGTGAACGAACATCGTAATATTATCTTCCTAAACCTATCTGGTGTGTTTTTCGTACTATCACATGCTATATGTAAGGCTTACAACGTCACTACTCTCCTCAAAGAGACTGAGGAAGACATTGTGTGACGAACTTCTGGCAGTGATATGTCCCAGTAGTGAACGAACATCGTAATATTATCTTCCTAAGCCTATCTGGTGTGTTTTTCGTACTATCACATGCTATATGTAAGGCTTACAACGTCACTACTCTCCTCAAAGAGACTGAGGAAGACATTGTGTGACGAACTTCTGGCAGTGATATGTCCCAGTAGCGAACGAACATCGTAATATTATCTTCCTAAGCCTATCTGGTGTGTTTTTCGTACTATCACATGCTATATGTAAGGCTTACAACGTCACTACTCTCCTCAAAGAGACTGAGGAAGACATTGTGTGACGAACTTCTGGTAGTGATATGTCCCAGCAGTGAAAGAACATCGTAATATTATCTTCCTAAGCCTATCTGGTGTGTTTTTCGTACTATCACATGCTATATGTAAGGCTTACGTCACTACTCTCCTCAAAGAGACTGAGGAAGACATTGTGTGACGAACTTCTGGCAGTGATATGTCCCAGTAGTGAACGAACATCGTAATATTATCTTCCTAAGCCTATCTGGTGTGTTTTTCGTACCATCACATGCTATATGTAAGGCTTACAACGTCACTACTCTCCTCAAAGAGACTGAGGAAGACATTGTGTGACGAACTTCTGGCAGTGATATGTCCCAGTAGCGAACGAACATCGTAATATTATCTTCCTAAGCCTATCTGGTGTGTTTTTCGTACTATCACATGCTATATGTAAGGCTTACGTCACTACTCTCCTCAAAGAGACTGAGGAAGACATTGTGTGACGAACTTCTGGCAGTGATATGTCCCAGTAGCGAACGAACATCGTAATATTATCTTCCTAAGCCTATCTGGTGTGTTTTTCGTACTATCACATGCTATATGTAAGGCTTACAACGTCACTACTCTCCTCAAAGAGACTGAGGAAGACATTGTGTGACGAACTTCTGGCAGTGATATGTCCCAGCAGTGAACGAACATCGTAATATTATCTTCCTAAGCTTATCTGGTGTGTTTTTCGTACCATCACATGCTATATGTAAGGCTTACGTCACTACTCTCCTCAAAGAGACTGAGGAAGACATTGTGTGACGAACTTCTGGCAGTGATATGTCCCAGCAGTGAACGAACATCGTAATAATATCTTCCTAAGCCTATCTGGTGTGTTTTTCGTACTATCACATGCTATATGTAAGGCTTACAACGTCACTACTCTCCTCAAAGAGACTGAGGAAGACATTGTGTGACGAACTTCTGGCAGTGATATGTCCCAGTAGTGAACGAACATCGTAATATTATCTTCCTAAGCCTATCTGGTGTGTTTTTCGTACTATCACATGCTATATGTAAGGCTTACGTCACTACTCTCCTCAAAGAGACTGAGGAAGACATTGTGTGACGAACTTCTGGCAGTGATATGTCCCAGCAGTGAACGAACATCGTAATATTATCTTCCTAAGCCTATCTGGTGTGTTTTTCGTACTATCACATGCTATATGTAAGGCTTACAACGTCACTACTCTCCTCAAAGAGACTGAGGAAGACCTTGTGTGACGAACTTCTGGCAGTGATATGTCCTAGTAGTGAACGAACATCGTAATAATATCTTCCTAAGCTTATCTGGTGTGTTTTTCGTACTATCACATGCTATATGTAAGGCTTACAACGTCACTACTCTCCTCAAAGAGACTGAGGAAGACCTTGTGTGACGAACTTCTGGCAGTGATATGTCCCAGCAGTGAAAGAACATCGTAATATTATCTTCCTAAGCTTATCTGGTGTGTTTTTCGTACTATCACATGCTATATGTAAGGCTTACAACGTCACTAGTCTCCTCAAAGAGACTGAGGAAGACCTTGTGTGACGAACTTCTGGCAGTGATATGTCCCAGCAGTGAAAGAACATCGTAATATTATCTTCCTAAGCTTATCTGGTGTGTTTTTCGTACTATCACATGCTATATGTAAGGCTTACAACGTCACTACTCTCCTCAAAGAGACTGAGGAAGACATTGTGTGACGAACTTCTGGCAGTGATATGTCCCAGTAGTGAACGAACATCGTAATATTATCTTCCTAAACCTATCTGGTGTGTTTTTCGTACTATCACATGCTATATGTAAGGCTTACGTCACTACTCTCCTCAAAGAGACTGAGGAAGACATTGTGTGACGAACCTCTGGCAGTGATATGTCCCAGTAGTGAACATACATCGTAATATTATCTTCCTAAGCCTATCTGGTGTGTTTTTCGTACTATCACATGCTATATGTAAGGCTTACAACGTCACTACTCTCCTCAAAGAGACTGAGGAAGACATTGTGTGACGAACCTCTGGCAGTGATATGTCCCAGTAGTGAACATACATCGTAATATTATCTTCCTAAGCCTATCTGGTGTGTTTTTCGTACTATCACATGCTATATGTAAGGCTTACGTCACTACTCTCCTCAAAGAGACTGAGGAAGACATTGTGTGACGAACCTCTGGCAGTGATATGTCCCAGTAGTGAACATACATCGTAATATTATCTTCCTAAGCCTATCTGGTGTGTTTTTCGTACTATCACATGCTATATGTAAGGCTTACAACGACACTACTCTCCTCAGAATGAGGACGACATTGTGTGACGAACTTCTGGCAGTGATATGTCCCAGTAGCGAACGAACATCGTAATAATATCTTCCTAAGCCTATCTGGTGTGTTTTTCGTACTATCACATGCTATATGTAAGGCTTACAACGTCACTACTCTCCTCAAAGAGACTGAGGAAGACATTGTGTGACGAACTTCTGGCAGTGATATGTCCCAGTAGTGAACGAACATCGTAATATTAATTTCCTAAGCCTATCTGGTGTGTTTTTCGTACTATCACATGCTATATGTAAGGCTTACGTCACTACTCTCCTCAAAGAGACTGAGGAAGACATTGTGTGACGAACTTCTGGCAGTGATATGTCCCAGCAGTGAATGAACATCGTAATATTATCTTCCTAAACCTATCTGGTGTGTTTTTCGTACTATCACATGCTATATGTAAGGCTTACAACGTCACTACTCTCCTCAAAGAGACTGAGGACGACTTTGTGTGACGAACTTCTGGCAGTGATATGTGCCAGTAGTGAACGAACATCGTAATATTATCTTCCTAAGCCTATCTGGTGTGTTTTTCGTACTATCACATGCTATATGTAAGGCTTACAACGTCACTACTCTCCTCAAAGAGACTGAGGAAGACATTGTGTGACGAACTTCTGGCAGTGATATGTGCCAGTAGTGAACGAACATCGTAATATTATCTTCCTAAGCCTATCTGGTGTGTTTTTCGTACTATCACATGCTATATGTAAGGCTTACAACGTCACTACTCTCCTCAAAGAGACTGAGGAAGACATTGTGTGACGAACTTCTGGCAGTGATATGTCCCAGTAGTGAACGAACATCGTAATATTATCTTCCTAAGCCTATCTGGTGTGTTTTTCGTACTATCACATGCTATATGTAAGGCTTACATCGTCACTACTCTCCTCAAAGAGACTGAGGAAGACATTGTGTGACGAACTTCTGGCAGTGATATGCCCAGTAGTGAACGAACATCGTAATATTATCTTCCTAAGCCTATCTGGTGTGTTTTTCGTACTATCACATGCTATATGTAAGGCTTACAACGTCACTACTCTCCTCAAAGAGACTGAGGAAGACATTGTGTGACGAACTTCTGGCAGTGATATGTGCCAGTAGTGAACGAACATCGTAATAATATCTTCCTAAGCCTATCTGGTGTGTTTTTCGTACTATCACATGCTATATGTAAGGCTTACAACGTCACTACTCTCCTCAAAGAGACTGAGGACGACATTGTGTGACGAACTTCTGGTAGTGATATGTCCCAGTAGTGAACGAACATCGTAATAATATCTTCCTAAGCCTATCTGGTGTGTTTTTCGTACTATCACATGCTATATGTAAGGCTTACAACGTCACTACTCTCCTCAAAGAGACTGAGGAAGACATTGTATGACGAACTTCTGGCAGTGATATGTCCTAGTAGTGAACGAACATCGTAATAATATCTTCCTAAGCTTATATGGTGTGGTTTTCGTACTATCACATGCTATATGTAAGGCTTACGTCACTACTCTCCTCAAAGAGACTGAGGAAGACATTGTGTGACGAACTTCTGGCAGTGATATGTCCTAGTAGTGAACGAACATCGTAATAATATCTTCCTAAGCTTATATGGTGTGGTTTTCGTACTATCACATGCTATATGTAAGGCTTACAACGTCACTACTCTCCTCAAAGAGACTGAGGAAGACATTGTGTGACGAACTTCTGGCAGTGATATGTCCCAGTAGTGAACGAACATTGTAATATTATCTTCCTAAGCTTATCTGGTGTGTTTTTCGTACTATCACATGCTATATGTAAGGCTTACAACGTCACTACTCTCCTCAAAGAGACTGAGGAAGACATTGTGTGACGAACTTCTGGCAGTGATATGTCCCAGTAGTGAACGAACATCGTAATATTATCTTCCTAAGCCTATCTGGTGTGTTTTTCGTACTATCACATGCTATATGTAAGGCTTACAACGTCACTACTCTCCTCAAAGAGACTGAGGAAGACATTGTGTGACGAACTTCTGGCAGTGATATGTCCCAGTAGTGAACGAACATCGTAATATTATCTTCCTAAACCTATCTGGTGTGTTTTTCGTACTATCACATGCTATATGTAAGGCTTACAACGTCACTACTCTCCTCAAAGAGACTGAGGAAGACATTGTGTGACGAACTTCTGGCAGTGATATGTCCCAGTAGCGAACGAACATCGTAGTATTATCTTCCTAAGCCTATCTGGTGTGTTTTTCGTACTATCACATGCTATATGTAAGGCTTACAACGTCACTACTCTCCTCAAAGAGACTGAGGAAGACATTGTGTGACGAACTTCTGGCAGTGATATGTCCCAGTACTGAACGAACATCGTAATATTATCTTCCTAAGCCTATCTGGTGTGTTTTTCGTACTATCACATGCTATATGTAAGGCTTACAACGTCACTACTCTCCTCAAAGAGACTGAGGAAGACATTGTGTGACGAACTTCTGGCAGTGATATGTCCCAGTAGTGAACGAACATCGTAATATTATCTTCCTAAACCTATCTGGTGTGTTTTTCGTACTATCACATGCTATATGTAAGGCTTACAACGTCACTACTCTCCTCAAAAAGACTGAGGAAGACATTGTGTGACGAACTTCTGGCAGTGATATGTCCCAGTAGTGAACGAACATCGTAATATTATCTTCCTAAGCCTATCTGGTGTGTTTTTCGTACTATCACATGCTATATGTAAGGCTTACAACGTCACTACTCTCCTCAAAGAGACTGAGGAAGACATTGTGTGACGAACTTCTGGCAGTGATATGTCCCAGTAGCGAACGAACATCGTAATATTATCTTCCTAAGCCTATCTGGTGTGTTTTTCGTACTATCACATGCTATATGTAAGGCTTACAACGTCACTACTCTCCTCAAAGAGACTGAGGAAGACATTGTGTGACGAACTTCTGGTAGTGATATGTCCCAGCAGTGAAAGAACATCGTAATATTATCTTCCTAAGCCTATCTGGTGTGTTTTTCGTACTATCACATGCTATATGTAAGGCTTACGTCACTACTCTCCTCAAAGAGACTGAGGAAGACATTGTGTGACGAACTTCTGGCAGTGATATGTCCCAGTAGTGAACGAACATCGTAATATTATCTTCCTAAGCCTATCTGGTGTGTTTTTCGTACCATCACATGCTATATGTAAGGCTTACAACGTCACTACTCTCCTCAAAGAGACTGAGGAAGACATTGTGTGACGAACTTCTGGCAGTGATATGTCCCAGTAGCGAACGAACATCGTAATATTATCTTCCTAAGCCTATCTGGTGTGTTTTTCGTACTATCACATGCTATATGTAAGGCTTACGTCACTACTCTCCTCAAAGAGACTGAGGAAGACATTGTGTGACGAACTTCTGGCAGTGATATGTCCCAGTAGCGAACGAACATCGTAATATTATCTTCCTAAGCCTATCTGGTGTGTTTTTCGTACTATCACATGCTATATGTAAGGCTTACAACGTCACTACTCTCCTCAAAGAGACTGAGGAAGACATTGTGTGACGAACTTCTGGCAGTGATATGTCCCAGCAGTGAACGAACATCGTAATATTATCTTCCTAAGCTTATCTGGTGTGTTTTTCGTACCATCACATGCTATATGTAAGGCTTACGTCACTACTCTCCTCAAAGAGACTGAGGAAGACATTGTGTGACGAACTTCTGGCAGTGATATGTCCCAGCAGTGAACGAACATCGTAATAATATCTTCCTAAGCCTATCTGGTGTGTTTTTCGTACTATCACATGCTATATGTAAGGCTTACAACGTCACTACTCTCCTCAAAGAGACTGAGGAAGACATTGTGTGACGAACTTCTGGCAGTGATATGTCCCAGTAGTGAACGAACATCGTAATATTATCTTCCTAAGCCTATCTGGTGTGTTTTTCGTACTATCACATGCTATATGTAAGGCTTACGTCACTACTCTCCTCAAAGAGACTGAGGAAGACATTGTGTGACGAACTTCTGGCAGTGATATGTCCCAGCAGTGAACGAACATCGTAATATTATCTTCCTAAGCCTATCTGGTGTGTTTTTCGTACTATCACATGCTATATGTAAGGCTTACAACGTCACTACTCTCCTCAAAGAGACTGAGGAAGACCTTGTGTGACGAACTTCTGGCAGTGATATGTCCTAGTAGTGAACGAACATCGTAATAATATCTTCCTAAGCTTATCTGGTGTGTTTTTCGTACTATCACATGCTATATGTAAGGCTTACAACGTCACTACTCTCCTCAAAGAGACTGAGGAAGACCTTGTGTGACGAACTTCTGGCAGTGATATGTCCCAGCAGTGAAAGAACATCGTAATATTATCTTCCTAAGCTTATCTGGTGTGTTTTTCGTACTATCACATGCTATATGTAAGGCTTACAACGTCACTAGTCTCCTCAAAGAGACTGAGGAAGACCTTGTGTGACGAACTTCTGGCAGTGATATGTCCCAGCAGTGAAAGAACATCGTAATATTATCTTCCTAAGCTTATCTGGTGTGTTTTTCGTACTATCACATGCTATATGTAAGGCTTACAACGTCACTACTCTCCTCAAAGAGACTGAGGAAGACATTGTGTGACGAACTTCTGGCAGTGATATGTCCCAGTAGTGAACGAACATCGTAATATTATCTTCCTAAACCTATCTGGTGTGTTTTTCGTACTATCACATGCTATATGTAAGGCTTACGTCACTACTCTCCTCAAAGAGACTGAGGAAGACATTGTGTGACGAACCTCTGGCAGTGATATGTCCCAGTAGTGAACATACATCGTAATATTATCTTCCTAAGCCTATCTGGTGTGTTTTTCGTACTATCACATGCTATATGTAAGGCTTACAACGTCACTACTCTCCTCAAAGAGACTGAGGAAGACATTGTGTGACGAACCTCTGGCAGTGATATGTCCCAGTAGTGAACATACATCGTAATATTATCTTCCTAAGCCTATCTGGTGTGTTTTTCGTACTATCACATGCTATATGTAAGGCTTACGTCACTACTCTCCTCAAAGAGACTGAGGAAGACATTGTGTGACGAACCTCTGGCAGTGATATGTCCCAGTAGTGAACATACATCGTAATATTATCTTCCTAAGCCTATCTGGTGTGTTTTTCGTACTATCACATGCTATATGTAAGGCTTACAACGACACTACTCTCCTCAGAATGAGGACGACATTGTGTGACGAACTTCTGGCAGTGATATGTCCCAGTAGCGAACGAACATCGTAATAATATCTTCCTAAGCCTATCTGGTGTGTTTTTCGTACTATCACATGCTATATGTAAGGCTTACAACGTCACTACTCTCCTCAAAGAGACTGAGGAAGACATTGTGTGACGAACTTCTGGCAGTGATATGTCCCAGTAGTGAACGAACATCGTAATATTAATTTCCTAAGCCTATCTGGTGTGTTTTTCGTACTATCACATGCTATATGTAAGGCTTACGTCACTACTCTCCTCAAAGAGACTGAGGAAGACATTGTGTGACGAACTTCTGGCAGTGATATGTCCCAGCAGTGAATGAACATCGTAATATTATCTTCCTAAACCTATCTGGTGTGTTTTTCGTACTATCACATGCTATATGTAAGGCTTACAACGTCACTACTCTCCTCAAAGAGACTGAGGACGACTTTGTGTGACGAACTTCTGGCAGTGATATGTGCCAGTAGTGAACGAACATCGTAATATTATCTTCCTAAGCCTATCTGGTGTGTTTTTCGTACTATCACATGCTATATGTAAGGCTTACAACGTCACTACTCTCCTCAAAGAGACTGAGGAAGACATTGTGTGACGAACTTCTGGCAGTGATATGTGCCAGTAGTGAACGAACATCGTAATATTATCTTCCTAAGCCTATCTGGTGTGTTTTTCGTACTATCACATGCTATATGTAAGGCTTACAACGTCACTACTCTCCTCAAAGAGACTGAGGAAGACATTGTGTGACGAACTTCTGGCAGTGATATGTCCCAGTAGTGAACGAACATCGTAATATTATCTTCCTAAGCCTATCTGGTGTGTTTTTCGTACTATCACATGCTATATGTAAGGCTTACATCGTCACTACTCTCCTCAAAGAGACTGAGGAAGACATTGTGTGACGAACTTCTGGCAGTGATATGCCCAGTAGTGAACGAACATCGTAATATTATCTTCCTAAGCCTATCTGGTGTGTTTTTCGTACTATCACATGCTATATGTAAGGCTTACAACGTCACTACTCTCCTCAAAGAGACTGAGGAAGACATTGTGTGACGAACTTCTGGCAGTGATATGTGCCAGTAGTGAACGAACATCGTAATAATATCTTCCTAAGCCTATCTGGTGTGTTTTTCGTACTATCACATGCTATATGTAAGGCTTACAACGTCACTACTCTCCTCAAAGAGACTGAGGACGACATTGTGTGACGAACTTCTGGTAGTGATATGTCCCAGTAGTGAACGAACATCGTAATAATATCTTCCTAAGCCTATCTGGTGTGTTTTTCGTACTATCACATGCTATATGTAAGGCTTACAACGTCACTACTCTCCTCAAAGAGACTGAGGAAGACATTGTATGACGAACTTCTGGCAGTGATATGTCCTAGTAGTGAACGAACATCGTAATAATATCTTCCTAAGCTTATATGGTGTGGTTTTCGTACTATCACATGCTATATGTAAGGCTTACGTCACTACTCTCCTCAAAGAGACTGAGGAAGACATTGTGTGACGAACTTCTGGCAGTGATATGTCCTAGTAGTGAACGAACATCGTAATAATATCTTCCTAAGCTTATATGGTGTGGTTTTCGTACTATCACATGCTATATGTAAGGCTTACAACGTCACTACTCTCCTCAAAGAGACTGAGGAAGACATTGTGTGACGAACTTCTGGCAGTGATATGTCCCAGTAGTGAACGAACATTGTAATATTATCTTCCTAAGCTTATCTGGTGTGTTTTTCGTACTATCACATGCTATATGTAAGGCTTACAACGTCACTACTCTCCTCAAAGAGACTGAGGAAGACATTGTGTGACGAACTTCTGGCAGTGATATGTCCCAGTAGTGAACGAACATCGTAATATTATCTTCCTAAGCCTATCTGGTGTGTTTTTCGTACTATCACATGCTATATGTAAGGCTTACAACGTCACTACTCTCCTCAAAGAGACTGAGGACGACTTTGTGTGACGAACTTCTGGCAGTGATATGTCCTAGTAGTGAACGAACATCGTAATATTATCTTCCTAAACCTATCTGGTGTGTTTTTCGTACTATCACATGCTATATGTAAGGCTTACATCGTCACTACTCTCCTCAAAGAGACTGAGGAAGACATTGTGTGACGAACTTCTGGCAGTGATATGTCCCAGTAGCGAACGAACATCGTAATAATATCTTCCTAAGCCTATCTGGTGTGTTTTTCGTACTATAACATTCTATATGTAAGGCTTACATCGTCACTACTCTCCTCAAAGAGACTGAGGAAGACATTGTGTGACGAACTTCTGGCAGTGATATGTACCAGTAGTGAACGAACATCGTAATATTATCTTCCTAAGCCTATCTGGTGTGTTTTTCGTACTATCACATGCTATATGTAAGGCTTACAACGTCACTACTCTCCTCAAAGAGACTGAGGAAGACATTGTGTGACGAACTTCTGGCAGTGATATGTCCCAGTAGTGAACGAACATCGTAATATTATCTTCCTAAGCCTATCTGGTGTGTTTTTCGTACTATCACATGCTATATGTAAGGCTTACAACGTCACTACTCTCCTCAAAGAGACTGAGGAAGACATTGTGTGACGAACTTCTGGCAGTGATATGTCCCAGTAGTGAACGAACATCGTAATATTATCTTCCTAAGCCTATATGGTGTGTTTTTCGTATTATCACATGCTATATGTAAGGCTTACAACGTCACTACTCTCCTCAAAGAGACTGAGGAAGACATTGTGTGACGAACTTCTGGTAGTGATATGTCCCAGTAGTGAACGAACATCGTAATATTATCTTCCTAAGCCTATCTGGTGTGTTTTTCGTACTATCACATGCTATATGTAAGGCTTACAACGTCACTACTCTCCTCAAAGAGACTGAGGAAGACTTTGTGTGACGAACTTCTGGCAGTGATATGTCCCAGTAGTGAACGAACATCGTAATATTATCTTCCTAAGCCTATCTGGTGTGTTTTTCGTACTATCACATGCTATATGTAAGGCTTACAACGTCACTACTCTCCTCAAAGAGACTGAGGAAGACTTTGTGTGACGAATTTCTGGCAGTGATATGTCCCAGTAGCGAACGAACATCGTAATATTATCTTCCTAAGCCTATCTGGTGTGTTTTTCGTACTATCACATGCTATATGTAAGGCTTACGTCACTACTCTCCTCAAAGAGACTGAGGAAGACATTGTGTGACGAACTTCTGGCAGTGATATGTCCCAGTAGCGAACGAACATCGTAATATTATCTTCCTAAGCCTATCTGGTGTGTTTTTCGTACTATCACATGCTATATGTAAGGCTTACAACGTCACTACTCTCCTCAAAGAGACTGAGGAAGACATTGTGTGACGAACTTCTGGCAGTGATATGTCCCAGCAGTGAACGAACATCGTAATATTATCTTCCTAAGCTTATCTGGTGTGTTTTTCGTACCATCACATGCTATATGTAAGGCTTACGTCACTACTCTCCTCAAAGAGACTGAGGAAGACATTGTGTGACGAACTTCTGGCAGTGATATGTCCCAGCAGTGAACGAACATCGTAATAATATCTTCCTAAGCCTATCTGGTGTGTTTTTCGTACTATCACATGCTATATGTAAGGCTTACAACGTCACTACTCTCCTCAAAGAGACTGAGGAAGACATTGTGTGACGAACTTCTGGCAGTGATATGTCCCAGTAGTGAACGAACATCGTAATATTATCTTCCTAAGCCTATCTGGTGTGTTTTTCGTACTATCACATGCTATATGTAAGGCTTACGTCACTACTCTCCTCAAAGTGACTGAGGAAGACATTGTGTGACGAACTTCTGGCAGTGATATGTCCCAGCAGTGAACGAACATCGTAATATTATCTTCCTAAGCCTATCTGGTGTGTTTTTCGTACTATCACATGCTATATGTAAGGCTTACAACGTCACTACTCTCCTCAAAGAGACTGAGGAAGACCTTGTGTGACGAACTTCTGGCAGTGATATGTCCTAGTAGTGAACGAACATCGTAATAATATCTTCCTAAGCCTATCTGGTGTGTTTTTCGTACTATCACATGCTATATGTAAGGCTTACAACGTCACTACTCTCCTCAAAGAGACTGAGGAAGACATTGTATGACGAACTTCTGGCAGTGATATGTCCTAGTAGTGAACGAACATCGTAATAATATCTTCCTAAGCTTATATGGTGTGGTTTTCGTACTATCACATGCTATATGTAAGGCTTACGTCACTACTCTCCTCAAAGAGACTGAGGAAGACATTGTGTGACGAACTTCTGGCAGTGATATGTCCTAGTAGTGAACGAACATCGTAATAATATCTTCCTAAGCTTATATGGTGTGGTTTTCGTACTATCACATGCTATATGTAAGGCTTACAACGTCACTACTCTCCTCAAAGAGACTGAGGAAGACATTGTGTGACGAACTTCTGGCAGTGATATGTCCCAGTAGTGAACGAACATTGTAATATTATCTTCCTAAGCTTATCTGGTGTGTTTTTCGTACTATCACATGCTATATGTAAGGCTTACAACGTCACTACTCTCCTCAAAGAGACTGAGGAAGACATTGTGTGACGAACTTCTGGCAGTGATATGTCCCAGTAGTGAACGAACATCGTAATATTATCTTCCTAAGCCTATCTGGTGTGTTTTTCGTACTATCACATGCTATATGTAAGGCTTACAACGTCACTACTCTCCTCAAAGAGACTGAGGACGACTTTGTGTGACGAACTTCTGGCAGTGATATGTCCTAGTAGTGAACGAACATCGTAATATTATCTTCCTAAACCTATCTGGTGTGTTTTTCGTACTATCACATGCTATATGTAAGGCTTACATCGCCACTACTCTCCTCAAAGAGACTGAGGAAGACATTGTGTGACGAACTTCTGGCAGTGATATGTCCCAGTAGCGAACGAACATCGTAATAATATCTTCCTAAGCCTATCTGGTGTGTTTTTCGTACTATAACATTCTATATGTAAGGCTTACATCGTCACTACTCTCCTCAAAGAGACTGAGGAAGACATTGTGTGACGAACTTCTGGCAGTGATATGTACCAGTAGTGAACGAACATCGTAATATTATCTTCCTAAGCCTATCTGGTGTGTTTTTCGTACTATCACATGCTATATGTAAGGCTTACAACGTCACTACTCTCCTCAAAGAGACTGAGGAAGACATTGTGTGACGAACTTTTGGCAGTGATATGTCCCAGTAGTGAACGAACATCGTAATATTATCTTCCTAAGCCTATCTGGTGTGTTTTTCGTACTATCACATGCTATATGTAAGGCTTACAACGTCACTACTCTCCTCAAAGAGACTGAGGAAGACATTGTGTGACGAACTTCTGGCAGTGATATGTCCCAGTAGTGAACGAACATCGTAATATTATCTTCCTAAGCCTATATGGTGTGTTTTTCGTATTATCACATGCTATATGTAAGGCTTACAACGTCACTACTCTCCTCAAAGAGACTGAGGAAGACATTGTGTGACGAACTTCTGGTAGTGATATGTCCCAGTAGTGAACGAACATCGTAATATTATCTTCCTAAGCCTATCTGGTGTGTTTTTCGTACTATCACATGCTATATGTAAGGCTTACAACGTCACTACTCTCCTCAAAGAGGCTGAGGAAGACTTTGTGTGACGAACTTCTGGCAGTGATATGTCCCAGTAGTGAACGAACATCGTAATATTATCTTCCTAAGCCTATCTGGTGTGTTTTTCGTACTATCACATGCTATATGTAAGGCTTACAACGTCACTACTCTCCTCAAAGAGACTGAGGAAGACTTTGTGTGACGAACTTCTGGCAGTGATATGTCCCAGTAGTGAACGAACATCGTAATATTATCTTCCTAAGCCTATCTGGTGTGTTTTTCGTACTATCACATGCTATATGTAAGGCTTACAACGTCACTACTCTCCTCAAAGAGACTGAGGAAGACATAGTGTGCCGAACTTCTGGCAGTGATATGCCCAGTAGTGAACGAACATCGTAATATTATCTTCCTAAGCCTATCTGGTGTGTTTTTCGTACTATCACATGCTATATGTAAGGCTTATAACGTCACTACTCTCCTCAAAGAGACTGAGGAAGACATTGTGTGACGAACTTCTGGCAGTGATATGTCCCAGTAGTGAACGAACATCGTAATATTATCTTCCTAAGCCTATCTGGTGTGTTTTTTGTACTATCACATGCTATATGTAAGGCTTACAACGTCACTACTCTCCTCAAAGAGACTGAGGAAGACATTGTGTGACGAACTTCTGGCAGTGATATGTCCCAGTAGTGAACGAACATCGTAATATTATCTTCCTAAGCCTATCTGGTGTGTTTTTCGTACTATCACATGCTATATGTAAGGCTTACAACGTCACTACTCTCCTCAAAGAGACTGAGGAAGACATTGTGTGACGAACTTCTGGCAGTGATATGTCCCAGTAGTGAACGAACATCGTAATATTATCTTCCTAAACCTATCTGGTGTGTTTTTCGTACTATCACATGCTATATGTAAGGCTTACAACGTCACTACTCTCCTCAAAGAGACTGAGGAAGACATTGTGTGACGAACTTCTGGCAGTGATATGTCCCAGTACTGAACGAACATCGTAATATTATCTTCCTAAGCCTATCTGGTGTGTTTTTCGTACTATCACATGCTATATGTAAGGCTTACAACGTCACTACTCTCCTCAAAGAGACTGAGGAAGACATTGTGTGACGAACTTCTGGCAGTGATATGTCCCAGTAGTGAACGAACATCGTAATATTATCTTCCTAAACCTATCTGGTGTGTTTTTCGTACTATCACATGCTATATGTAAGGCTTACAACGTCACTACTCTCCTCAAAGAGACTGAGGAAGACATTGTGTGACGAACTTCTGGCAGTGATATGTCCCAGTAGTGAACGAACATCGTAATATTATCTTCCTAAGCCTATCTGGTGTGTTTTTCGTACTATCACATGCTATATGTAAGGCTTACAACGTCACTACTCTCCTCAAAGAGACTGAGGAAGACATTGTGTGACGAACTTCTGGCAGTGATATGTCCCAGTAGCGAACGAACATCGTAATATTATCTTCCTAAGCCTATCTGGTGTGTTTTTCGTACTATCACATGCTATATGTAAGGCTTACAACGTCACTACTCTCCTCAAAGAGACTGAGGAAGACATTGTGTGACGAACTTCTGGTAGTGATATGTCCCAGCAGTGAAAGAACATCGTAATATTATCTTCCTAAGCCTATCTGGTGTGTTTTTCGTACTATCACATGCTATATGTAAGGCTTACGTCACTACTCTCCTCAAAGGGACTGAGGAAGACATTGTGTGACGAACTTCTGGCAGTGATATGTCCCAGTAGTGAACGAACATCGTAATATTATCTTCCTAAGCCTATCTGGTGTGTTTTTCGTACCATCACATGCTATATGTAAGGCTTACAACGTCACTACTCTCCTCAAAGAGACTGAGGAAGACATTGTGTGACGAACTTCTGGCAGTGATATGTCCCAGTAGCGAACGAACATCGTAATATTATCTTCCTAAGCCTATCTGGTGTGTTTTTCGTACTATCACATGCTATATGTAAGGCTTACGTCACTACTCTCCTCAAAGAGACTGAGGAAGACATTGTGTGACGAACTTCTGGCAGTGATATGTCCCAGTAGCGAACGAACATCGTAATATTATCTTCCTAAGCCTATCTGGTGTGTTTTTCGTACTATCACATGCTATATGTAAGGCTTACAACGTCACTACTCTCCTCAAAGAGACTGAGGAAGACATTGTGTGACGAACTTCTGGCAGTGATATGTCCCAGCAGTGAACGAACATCGTAATATTATCTTCCTAAGCTTATCTGGTGTGTTTTTCGTACCATCACATGCTATATGTAAGGCTTACGTCACTACTCTCCTCAAAGAGACTGAGGAAGACATTGTGTGACGAACTTCTGGCAGTGATATGTCCCAGCAGTGAACGAACATCGTAATAATATCTTCCTAAGCCTATCTGGTGTGTTTTTCGTACTATCACATGCTATATGTAAGGCTTACAACGTCACTACTCTCCTCAAAGAGACTGAGGAAGACATTGTGTGACGAACTTCTGGCAGTGATATGTCCCAGTAGTGAACGAACATCGTAATATTATCTTCCTAAGCCTATCTGGTGTGTTTTTCGTACTATCACATGCTATATGTAAGGCTTACGTCACTACTCTCCTCAAAGAGACTGAGGAAGACATTGTTGGACGAACTTCTGGCAGTGATATGTCCCAGCAGTGAACGAACATCGTAATATTATCTTCCTAAGCTTATCTGGTGTGTTTTCGTACTATCACATGCTATATGTAAGGCTTACAACGTCACTACTCTCCTCAAAGAGACTGAGGAAGACATTGTGTGACGAACTTCTGGCAGTGATATGTCCCAGCAGTGAACGAACATCGTAATATTATCTTCCTAAGCTTATCTGGTGTGTTTTTCGTACCATCACATGCTATATGTAAGGCTTACGTCACTACTCTCCTCAAAGAGACTGAGGAAGGCATTGTGTGACGAACTTCTGGCAGTGATATGTCCCAGCAGTGAACGAACATCGTAATAATATCTTCCTAAGCCTATCTGGTGTGTTTTTCGTACTATCACATGCTATATGTAAGGCTTACAACGTCACTACTCTCCTCAAAGAGACTGAGGAAGACATTGTGTGACGAACTTCTGGCAGTGATATGTCCCAGTAGTGAACGAACATCGTAATATTATCTTCCTAAGCCTATCTGGTGTGTTTTTCGTACTATCACATGCTATATGTAAGGCTTACGTCACTACTCTCCTCAAAGTGACTGAGGAAGACATTGTGTGACGAACTTCTGGCAGTGATATGTCCCAGCAGTGAACGAACATCGTAATATTATCTTCCTAAGCCTATCTGGTGTGTTTTTCGTACTATCACATGCTATATGTAAGGCTTACAACGTCACTACTCTCCTCAAAGAGACTGAGGAAGACCTTGTGTGACGAACTTCTGGCAGTGATATGTCCTAGTAGTGAACGAACATCGTAATAATATCTTCCTAAGCCTATCTGGTGTGTTTTTCGTACTATCACATGCTATATGTAAGGCTTACAACGTCACTACTCTCCTCAAAGAGACTGAGGAAGACATTGTATGACGAACTTCTGGCAGTGATATGTCCTAGTAGTGAACGAACATCGTAATAATATCTTCCTAAGCTTATATGGTGTGGTTTTCGTACTATCACATGCTATATGTAAGGCTTACGTCACTACTCTCCTCAAAGAGACTGAGGAAGACATTGTGTGACGAACTTCTGGCAGTGATATGTCCTAGTAGTGAACGAACATCGTAATAATATCTTCCTAAGCTTATATGGTGTGGTTTTCGTACTATCACATGCTATATGTAAGGCTTACAACGTCACTACTCTCCTCAAAGAGACTGAGGAAGACATTGTGTGACGAACTTCTGGCAGTGATATGTCCCAGTAGTGAACGAACATTGTAATATTATCTTCCTAAGCTTATCTGGTGTGTTTTTCGTACTATCACATGCTATATGTAAGGCTTACAACGTCACTACTCTCCTCAAAGAGACTGAGGAAGACATTGTGTGACGAACTTCTGGCAGTGATATGTCCCAGTAGTGAACGAACATCGTAATATTATCTTCCTAAGCCTATCTGGTGTGTTTTTCGTACTATCACATGCTATATGTAAGGCTTACAACGTCACTACTCTCCTCAAAGAGACTGAGGACGACTTTGTGTGACGAACTTCTGGCAGTGATATGTCCTAGTAGTGAACGAACATCGTAATATTATCTTCCTAAACCTATCTGGTGTGTTTTTCGTACTATCACATGCTATATGTAAGGCTTACATCGCCACTACTCTCCTCAAAGAGACTGAGGAAGACATTGTGTGACGAACTTCTGGCAGTGATATGTCCCAGTAGCGAACGAACATCGTAATAATATCTTCCTAAGCCTATCTGGTGTGTTTTTCGTACTATAACATTCTATATGTAAGGCTTACATCGTCACTACTCTCCTCAAAGAGACTGAGGAAGACATTGTGTGACGAACTTCTGGCAGTGATATGTACCAGTAGTGAACGAACATCGTAATATTATCTTCCTAAGCCTATCTGGTGTGTTTTTCGTACTATCACATGCTATATGTAAGGCTTACAACGTCACTACTCTCCTCAAAGAGACTGAGGAAGACATTGTGTGACGAACTTTTGGCAGTGATATGTCCCAGTAGTGAACGAACATCGTAATATTATCTTCCTAAGCCTATCTGGTGTGTTTTTCGTACTATCACATGCTATATGTAAGGCTTACAACGTCACTACTCTCCTCAAAGAGACTGAGGAAGATATTGTGTGACGAACTTCTGGCAGTGATATGTCCCAGTAGTGAACGAACATCGTAATATTATCTTCCTAAGCCTATATGGTGTGTTTTTCGTATTATCACATGCTATATGTAAGGCTTACAACGTCACTACTCTCCTCAAAGAGACTGAGGAAGACATTGTGTGACGAACTTCTGGTAGTGATATGTCCCAGTAGTGAACGAACATCGTAATATTATCTTCCTAAGCCTATCTGGTGTGTTTTTCGTACTATCACATGCTATATGTAAGGCTTACAACGTCACTACTCTCCTCAAAGAGGCTGAGGAAGACTTTGTGTGACGAACTTCTGGCAGTGATATGTCCCAGTAGTGAACGAACATCGTAATATTATCTTCCTAAGCCTATCTGGTGTGTTTTTCGTACTATCACATGCTATATGTAAGGCTTACAACGTCACTACTCTCCTCAAAGAGACTGAGGAAGACTTTGTGTGACGAACTTCTGGCAGTGATATGTCCCAGTAGTGAACGAACATCGTAATATTATCTTCCTAAGCCTATCTGGTGTGTTTTTCGTACTATCACATGCTATATGTAAGGCTTACAACGTCACTACTCTCCTCAAAGAGACTGAGGAAGACATTGTGTGACGAACTTCTGGCAGTGATATGCCCAGTAGTGAACGAACATCGTAATATTATCTTCCTAAGCCTATCTGGTGTGTTTTTCGTACTATCACATGCTATATGTAAGGCTTATAACGTCACTACTCTCCTCAAAGAGACTGAGGAAGACATTGTGTGACGAACTTCTGGCAGTGATATGTCCCAGTAGTGAACGAACATCGTAATATTATCTTCCTAAGCCTATCTGGTGTGTTTTTTGTACTATCACATGCTATATGTAAGGCTTACAACGTCACTACTCTCCTCAAAGAGACTGAGGAAGACATTGTGTGACGAACTTCTGGCAGTGATATGTCCCAGTAGTGAACGAACATCGTAATATTATCTTCCTAAGCCTATCTGGTGTGTTTTTCGTACTATCACATGCTATATGTAAGGCTTACAACGTCACTACTCTCCTCAAAGAGACTGAGGAAGACATTGTGTGACGAACTTCTGGCAGTGATATGTCCCAGTAGTGAACGAACATCGTAATATTATCTTCCTAAACCTATCTGGTGTGTTTTTCGTACTATCACATGCTATATGTAAGGCTTACAACGTCACTACTCTCCTCAAAGAGACTGAGGAAGACATTGTGTGACGAACTTCTGGCAGTGATATGTCCCAGTACTGAACGAACATCGTAATATTATCTTCCTAAGCCTATCTGGTGTGTTTTTCGTACTATCACATGCTATATGTAAGGCTTACAACGTCACTACTCTCCTCAAAGAGACTGAGGAAGACATTGTGTGACGAACTTCTGGCAGTGATATGTCCCAGTAGTGAACGAACATCGTAATATTATCTTCCTAAACCTATCTGGTGTGTTTTTCGTACTATCACATGCTATATGTAAGGCTTACAACGTCACTACTCTCCTCAAAGAGACTGAGGAAGACATTGTGTGACGAACTTCTGGCAGTGATATGTCCCAGTAGTGAACGAACATCGTAATATTATCTTCCTAAGCCTATCTGGTGTGTTTTTCGTACTATCACATGCTATATGTAAGGCTTACAACGTCACTACTCTCCTCAAAGAGACTGAGGAAGACATTGTGTGACGAACTTCTGGCAGTGATATGTCCCAGTAGCGAACGAACATCGTAATATTATCTTCCTAAGCCTATCTGGTGTGTTTTTCGTACTATCACATGCTATATGTAAGGCTTACAACGTCACTACTCTCCTCAAAGAGACTGAGGAAGACATTGTGTGACGAACTTCTGGTAGTGATATGTCCCAGCAGTGAAAGAACATCGTAATATTATCTTCCTAAGCCTATCTGGTGTGTTTTTCGTACTATCACATGCTATATGTAAGGCTTACGTCACTACTCTCCTCAAAGGGACTGAGGAAGACATTGTGTGACGAACTTCTGGCAGTGATATGTCCCAGTAGTGAACGAACATCGTAATATTATCTTCCTAAGCCTATCTGGTGTGTTTTTCGTACCATCACATGCTATATGTAAGGCTTACAACGTCACTACTCTCCTCACAGAGACTGAGGAAGACATTGTGTGACGAACTTCTGGCAGTGATATGTCCCAGTAGCGAACGAACATCGTAATATTATCTTCCTAAGCCTATCTGGTGTGTTTTTCGTACTATCACATGCTATATGTAAGGCTTACGTCACTACTCTCCTCAAAGAGACTGAGGAAGACATTGTGTGACGAACTTCTGGCAGTGATATGTCCCAGTAGCGAACGAACATCGTAATATTATCTTCCTAAGCCTATCTGGTGTGTTTTTCGTACTATCACATGCTATATGTAAGGCTTACAACGTCACTACTCTCCTCAAAGAGACTGAGGAAGACATTGTGTGACGAACTTCTGGCAGTGATATGTCCCAGCAGTGAACGAACATCGTAATATTATCTTCCTAAGCTTATCTGGTGTGTTTTTCGTACCATCACATGCTATATGTAAGGCTTACGTCACTACTCTCCTCAAAGAGACTGAGGAAGACATTGTGTGACGAACTTCTGGCAGTGATATGTCCCAGCAGTGAACGAACATCGTAATAATATCTTCCTAAGCCTATCTGGTGTGTTTTTCGTACTATCACATGCTATATGTAAGGCTTACAACGTCACTACTCTCCTCAAAGAGACTGAGGAAGACATTGTGTGACGAACTTCTGGCAGTGATATGTCCCAGTAGTGAACGAACATCGTAATATTATCTTCCTAAGCCTATCTGGTGTGTTTTTCGTACTATCACATGCTATATGTAAGGCTTACGTCACTACTCTCCTCAAAGAGACTGAGGAAGACATTGTTGGACGAACTTCTGGCAGTGATATGTCCCAGCAGTGAACGAACATCGTAATATTATCTTCCTAAGCTTATCTGGTGTGTTTTCGTACTATCACATGCTATATGTAAGGCTTACAACGTCACTACTCTCCTCAAAGAGACTGAGGAAGACATTGTGTGACGAACTTCTGGCAGTGATATGTCCCAGCAGTGAACGAACATCGTAATAATATCTTCCTAAGCCTATCTGGTGTGTTTTTCGTACTATCACATGCTATATGTAAGGCTTACAACGTCACTACTCTCCTCAAAGAGACTGAGGAAGACATTGTGTGACGAACTTCTGGCAGTGATATGTCCCAGCAGTGAAAGAACATCGTAATATTATCTTCCTAAGCTTATCTGGTGTGTTTTTCGTACTATCACATGCTATATGTAAGGCTTACAACGTCACTACTCTCCTCAAAGAGACTGAGGAAGACCTTGTGTGACGAACTTCTGGCAGTGATATGTCCCAGCAGTGAAAGAACATCGTAATATTATCTTCCTAAGCTTATCTGGTGTGTTTTCGTACTATCACATGCTATATGTAAGGCTTACAACGTCACTACTCTCCTCAAAGAGACTGAGGAAGACATTGTGTGACGAACTTCTGGCAGTGATATGTCCCAGTAGTGAACGAACATCGTAATAATATCTTCCTAAGCCTATCTGGTGTGTTTTTCGTATTATCACATGCTATATGTAAGGCTTACAACGTCACTACTCTCCTCAAAGAGACTGAGGAAGACATTGTGTGACGAACTTCTGGCAGTGATATGTCCCAGTAGTGAACGAACATCGTAATATTATCTTCCTAAGCCTATCTGGTGTGTTTTTCGTACTATCACATGCTATATGTAAGGCTTACGTCACTACTCTCCTCAAAGAGACTGAGGAAGACATTGTGTGACGAACTTCTGGCAGTGATATGTCCCAGTAGTGAACGAACATCGTAATAATATCTTCCTAAGCCTATCTGGTGTGTTTTTCGTACTATCACATGCTATATGTAAGGCTTACAACGTCACTACTCTCCTCAAAGAGTCTGAGGAAGACCTTGTGTGACGAACTTCTGGCAGTGATATGTCCCAGTAGTGAACGAACATCGTAATAATATCTTCCTAAGCCTATCTGTTGTGTTTTTCGTACTATCACATGCTATATGTAAGGCTTACAACGTCACTACTCTCCTCAAAGAGACTGAGGAAGACATTGTGTGACGAACTTCTGGCAGTGATATGTCCCAGTAGTGACCGAACATCGTAATATTATCTTCCTAAGCCTCTCTGGTGTGTTTTTCGTACTATCACATGCTATATGTAAGGCTTACAACGACACTACTCTCCTCAAAGAGACAGAGGAAGACATTGTGTGACGAACTTCTGGCAGTGATATGTCCCAGTAGTGACCGAACATCGTAATATTATCTTCCTAAGCCTGTCTGGTGTGTTTTTCGTACTATCACATGCTATATGTAAGGCTTACAACGTCACTACTCTCCTCAAGGGACTGAGGAAGACCTTGTGTGACGAACTTCTGGCAGTGATATGTCCCAGTAGTGAACGAACATCGTAATAATATCTTCCTAAGCCTATCTGGTGTGTTTTTCGTACTATCACATGCTATATGTAAGGCTTACAACGTCACTACTCTCCTCAAAGAGACTGAGGAAGACCTTGTGTGACGAACTTCTGGCAGTGATATGCCCAGTAGTGTACGAACATCGTAATAATATCTTCCTAAGCCTATCTGGTGTGTTTTTCGTACTATCACATGCTATATGTAAGGCTTACAACGTCACTACTCTCCTCAAAGAGACTGAGGAAGACATTGTGTGACGAACTTCTGGCAGTGATATGTCCCAGTAGTGAACGAACATCGTAATATTATCTTCCTAAGCTTATCTGGTGTGTTTTTCGTACTATCACATGCTATATGTAAGGCTTACAACGTCACTACTCTCCTCAAAGAGACTGAGGAAGACATTGTGTGACGAACTTCTGGCAGTGATATGTCCCAGTAGTGAACGAACATCGTAATATTATCTTCCTAAGCCTATCTGGTGTGTTTTTCGTACTATCACATGCTATATGTAAGGCTTACAACGTCACTACTCTCCTCAAAGAGACTGAGGAAGACATTGTGTGACGAACTTCTGGCAGTGATATGTCCCAGCAGTCAACGAACATCGTAATATTATCTTCCTAAGCCTATCTGGTGTGTTTTTCGTACTATCACATGCTATATGTAAGGCTTACATCGTCACTACTCTCCTCAAAGAGACTGAGGAAGACATTGTGTGACGAACTTCTGGCAGTGATATGTCCCAGTAGCGAACGAACATCGTAATATTATCTTCCTAAGCCTATCTGGTGTGTTTTTCGTACTATCACATGCTATATGTAAGGCTTACAACGTCACTACTCTCCTCAAAGAGACTGAGGAAGACATTGTGTGACGAACTTCTGGTAGTGATATGTCCCAGCAGTGAAAGAACATCGTAATATTATCTTCCTAAGCCTATCTGGTGTGTTTTTCGTACTATCACATGCTATATGTAAGGCTTACGTCACTACTCTCCTCAAAGAGACTGAGGAAGACATTGTGTGACGAACTTCTGGCAGTGATATGTCCCAGTAGTGAACGAACATCGTAATATTATCTTCCTAAGCCTATCTGGTGTGTTTTTCGTACCATCACATGCTATATGTAAGGCTTACAACGTCACTACTCTCCTCAAAGAGACTGAGGAAGACATTGTGTGACGAACTTCTGGCAGTGATATGTCCCAGTAGCGAACGAACATCGTAATATTATCTTCCTAAGCCTATCTGGTGTGTTTTTCGTACTATCACATGCTATATGTAAGGCTTACGTCACTACTCTCCTCAAAGAGACTGAGGAAGACATTGTGTGACGAACTTCTGGCAGTGATATGTCCCAGTAGCGAACGAACATCGCAATATTATCTTCCTAAGCCTATTTGGTGTGTTTTTCGTACTATCACATGCTATATGTAAGGCTTACAACGTCACTACTCTCCTCAAAGAGACTGAGGAAGGCATTGTGTGACGAACTTCTGGCAGTGATATGTCCCAGCAGTGAACGAACATCGTAATATTATCTTCCTAAGCTTATCTGGTGTGTTTTTCGTACCATCACATGCTATATGTAAGGCTTACGTCACTACTCTCCTCAAAGAGACTGAGGAAGACATTGTGTGACGAACTTCTGGCAGTGATATGTCCCAGCAGTGAACGAACATCGTAATAATATCTTCCTAAGCCTATCTGGTGTGTTTTTCGTACTATCACATGCTATATGTAAGGCTTACAACGTCACTACTCTCCTCAAAGAGACTGAGGAAGACATTGTGTGACGAACTTCTGGCAGTGATATGTCCCAGTAGTGAACGAACATCGTAATATTATCTTCCTAAGCCTATCTGGTGTGTTTTTCGTACTATCACATGCTATATGTAAGGCTTACGTCACTACTCTCCTCAAAGAGACTGAGGAAGACATTGTGTGACGAACTTCTGGCAGTGATATGTCCCAGCAGTGAACGAACATCGTAATATTATCTTCCTAAGCCTATCTGGTGTGTTTTTCGTACTATCACATGCTATATGTAAGGCTTACAACGTCACTACTCTCCTCAAGGAGACTGAGGAAGACCTTGTGTGACGAACTTCTGGCAGTGATATGTCCTAGTAGTGAACGAACATCGTAATAATATCTTCCTAAGCCTATCTGGTGTGTTTTTCGTACTATCACATGCTATATGTAAGGCTTACAACGTCACTACTCTCCTCAAAGAGACTGAGGAAGACATTGTATGACGAACTTCTGGCAGTGATATGTCCTAGTAGTGAACGAACATCGTAATAATATCTTCCTAAGCTTATATGGTGTGGTTTTCGTACTATCACATGCTATATGTAAGGCTTACGTCACTACTCTCCTCAAAGAGACTGAGGAAGACATTGTGTGACGAACTTCTGGCAGTGATATGTCCTAGTAGTGAACGAACATCGTAATAATATCTTCCTAAGCTTATATGGTGTGGTTTTCGTACTATCACATGCTATATGTAAGGCTTACAACGTCACTACTCTCCTCAAAGAGACTGAGGAAGACATTGTGTGACGAACTTCTGGCAGTGATAAGTCCCAGTAGTGAACGAACATTGTAATATTATCTTCCTAAGCTTATCTGGTGTGTTTTTCGTACTATCACATGCTATATGTAAGGCTTACAACGTCACTACTCTCCTCAAAGAGACTGAGGAAGACATTGTGTGACGAACTTCTGGCAGTGATATGTCCCAGTAGTGAACGAACATCGTAATATTATCTTCCTAAGCCTATCTGGTGTGTTTTTCGTACTATCACATGCTATATGTAAGGCTTACAACGTCACTACTCTCCTCAAAGAGACTGAGGACGACTTTGTGTGACGAACTTCTGGCAGTGATATGTCCTAGTAGTGAACGAACATCGTAATATTATCTTCCTAAACCTATCTGGTGTGTTTTTCGTACTATCACATGCTATATGTAAGGCTTACATCGCCACTACTCTCCTCAAAGAGACTGAGGAAGACATTGTGTGACGAACTTCTGGCAGTGATATGTCCCAGTAGCGAACGAACATCGTAATAATATCTTCCTAAGCATATCTGGTGTGTTTTTCGTACTATAACATTCTATATGTAAGGCTTACATCGTCACTACTCTCCTCAAAGAGACTGAGGAAGACATTGTGTGACGAACTTCTGGCAGTGATATGTACCAGTAGTGAACGAACATCGTAATATTATCTTCCTAAGCCTATCTGGTGTGTTTTTCGTACTATCACATGCCATATGTAAGGCTTACAACGTCACTACTCTCCTCAAAGAGACTGAGGAAGACATTGTGTGACGAACTTTTGGCAGTGATATGTCCCAGTAGTGAACGAACATCGTAATATTATCTTCCTAAGCCTATCTGGTGTGTTTTTCGTACTATCACATGCTATATGTAAGGCTTACAACGTCACTACTCTCCTCAAAGAGACTGAGGAAGACATTGTGTGACGAACTTCTGGCAGTGATATGTCCCAGTAGTGAACGAACATCGTAATATTATCTTCCTAAGCCTATATGGTGTGTTTTTCGTATTATCACATGCTATATGTAAGGCTTACAACGTCACTACTCTCCTCAAAGAGACTGAGGAAGACATTGTGTGACGAACTTCTGGTAGTGATATGTCCCAGTAGTGAACGAACATCGTAATATTATCTTCCTAAGCCTATCTGGTGTGTTTTTCGTACTATCACATGCTATATGTAAGGCTTACAACGTCACTACTCTCCTCAAAGGGACTGAGGAAGACTTTGTGTGACGAACTTCTGGCAGTGATATGTCCCAGTAGTGAACGAACATCGTAATATTATCTTCCTAAGCCTATCTGGTGTGTTTTTCGTAGTATCACATGCTATATGTAAGGCTTACAACGTCACTACTCTCCTCAAAGAGACTGAGGAAGACTTTGTGTGACGAACTTCTGGCAGTGATATGTCCCAGTAGTGAACGAACATCGTAATATTATCTTCCTAAGCCTATCTGGTGTGTTTTTCGTACTATCACATGCTATATGTAAGGCTTACAACGTCACTACTCTCCTCAAAGAGACTGAGGAAGACATTGTGTGACGAACTTCTGGCAGTGATATGCCCAGTAGTGAACGAACATCGTAATATTATCTTCCTAAGCCTATCTGGTGTGTTTTTCGTACTATCACATGCTATATGTAAGGCTTACAACGTCACTACTCTCCTCAAAGAGACTGAGGAAGACATTGTGTGACGAACTTCTGGCAGTGATATGTCCCAGTAGTGAACGAACATCGTAATATTATCTTCCTAAGCCTATCTGGTGTGTTTTTTGTACTATCACATGCTATATGTAAGGCTTACAACGTCACTACTCTCCTCAAAGAGACTGAGGAAGACATTGTGTGACGAACTTCTGGCAGTGATATGTCCCAGTAGTGAACGAACATCGTAATATTATCTTCCTAAGCCTATCTGGTGTGTTTTTCGTACTATCACATGCTATATGTAACGCTTACAACGTCACTACTCTCCTCAAAGAGACTGAGGAAGACATTGTGTGACGAACTTCTGGCAGTGATATGTCCCAGTAGTGAACGAACATCGTAATATTATCTTCCTAAACCTATCTGGTGTGTTTTTCGTACTATCACATGCTATATGTAAGGCTTACAACGTCACTACTCTCCTCAAAGAGACTGAGGAAGACATTGTGTGACGAACTTCTGGCAGTGATATGTCCCAGTACTGAACGAACATCGTAATATTATCTTCCTAAGCCTATCTGGTGTGTTTTTCGTACTATCACATGCTATATGTAAGGCTTACAACGTCACTACTCTCCTCAAAGAGACTGAGGAAGACATTGTGTGACGAACTTCTCGCAGTGATATGTCCCAGTAGTGAACGAACATCGTAATATTATCTTCCTAAACCTATCTGGTGTGTTTTTCGTACTATCACATGCTATATGTAAGGCTTACAACGTCACTACTCTCCTCAAAGAGACTGAGGAAGACATTGTGTGACGAACTTCTGGCAGTGATATGTCCCAGTAGTGAACGAACATCGTAATATTATCTTCCTAAGCCTATCTGGTGTGTTTTTCGTACTATCACATGCTATATGTAAGGCTTACAACGTCACTACTCTCCTCAAAGAGACTGAGGAAGACATTGTGTGACGAACTTCTGGCAGTGATATGTCCCAGTAGCGAACGAACATCGTAATATTATCTTCCTAAGCCTATCTGGTGTGTTTTTCGTACTATCACATGCTATATGTAAGGCTTACAACGTCACTACTCTCCTCAAAGAGACTGAGGAAGACATTGTGTGACGAACTTCTGGTAGTGATATGTCCCAGCAGTGAAAGAACATCGTAATATTATCTTCCTAAGCCTATCTGGTGTGTTTTTCGTACTATCACATGCTATATGTAAGGCTTACGTCACTACTCTCCTCAAAGAGACTGAGGAAGACATTGTGTGACGAACTTCTGGCAGTGATATGTCCCAGTAGTGAACGAACATCGTAATATTATCTTCCTAAGCCTATCTGGTGTGTTTTTCGTACCATCACATGCTATATGTAAGGCTTACAACGTCACTACTCTCCTCAAAGAGACTGAGGAAGACATTGTGTGACGAACTTCTGGCAGTGATATGTCCCAGTAGCGAACGAACATCGTAATATTATCTTCCTAAGCCTATCTGGTGTGTTTTTCGTACTATC
The DNA here is from genome assembly GCA_030765055.1 of Mantis religiosa. NCBI lineage: Eukaryota > Metazoa > Arthropoda > Insecta > Mantodea > Mantidae > Mantis > Mantis religiosa. The sequence continues at coordinate 2,476,571 of CM060953.1, read as the reverse complement.
ACATGCTATATGTAAGGCTTACGTCACTACTCTCCTCAAAGAGACTGAGGAAGACATTGTGTGACGAACTTCTGGCAGTGATATGTCCCAGTAGCGAACGAACATCGTAATATTATCTTCCTAAGTCTATCTGGTGTGTTTTTCGTACTATCACATGCTATATGTAAGGCTTACAACGTCACTACTCTCCTCAAAGAGACTGAGGAAGACATTGTGTGACGAACTTCTGGCAGTGATATGTCCCAGCAGTGAACGAACATCGTAATATTATCTTCCTAAGCTTATCTGGTGTGTTTTTCGTACCATCACATGCTATATGTAAGGCTTACGTCACTACTCTCCTCAAAGAGACTGAGGAAGACATTGTGTGACGAACTTCTGGCAGTGATATGTCCCAGCAGTGAACGAACATCGTAATAATATCTTCCTAAGCCTATCTGGTGTGTTTTTCGTACTATCACATGCTATATGTAAGGCTTACAACGTCACTACTCTCCTCAAAGAGACTGAGGAAGACATTGTGTGACGAACTTCTGGCAGTGATATGTCCCAGTAGTGAACGAACATCGTAATATTATCTTCCTAAGCCTATCTGGTGTGTTTTTCGTACTATCACATGCTATATGTAAGGCTTACGTCACTACTCTCCTCAAAGAGACTGAGGAAGACATTGTGTGACGAACTTCTGGCAGTGATATGTCCCAGCAGTGAACGAACATCGTAATATTATCTTCCTAAGCTTATCTGGTGTGTTTTCGTACTATCACATGCTATATGTAAGGCTTACAACGTCACTACTCTCCTCAAAGAGACTGAGGAAGACATTGTGTGACGAACTTCTGGCAGTGATATGTCCCAGCAGTGAACGAACATCGTAATAATATCTTCCTAAGCCTATCTGGTGTGTTTTTCGTACTATCACATGCTATATGTAAGGCTTACAACGTCACTACTCTCCTCAAAGAGACTGAGGAAGACATTGTGTGACGAACTTCTGGCAGTGATATGTCCCAGCAGTGAAAGAACATCGTAATATTATCTTCCTAAGCTTATCTGGTGTGTTTTTCGTACTATCACATGCTATATGTAAGGCTTACAACGTCACTACTCTCCTCAAAGAGACTGAGGAAGACCTTGTGTGACGAACTTCTGGCAGTGATATGTCCCAGCAGTGAAAGAACATCGTAATATTATCTTCCTAAGCTTATCTGGTGTGTTTTCGTACTATCACATGCTATATGTAAGGCTTACAACGTCACTACTCTCCTCAAAGAGACTGAGGAAGACATTGTGTGACGAACTTCTGGCAGTGATATGTCCCAGTAGTGAACGAACATCGTAATAATATCTTCCTAAGCCTATCTGGTGTGTTTTTCGTATTATCACATGCTATATGTAAGGCTTACAACGTCACTACTCTCCTCAAAGAGACTGAGGAAGACATTGTGTGACGAACTTCTGGCAGTGATATGTCCCAGTAGTGAACGAACATCGTAATATTATCTTCCTAAGCCTATCTGGTGTGTTTTTCGTACTATCACATGCTATATGTAAGGCTTACGTCACTACTCTCCTCAAAGAGACTGAGGAAGACATTGTGTGACGAACTTCTGGCAGTGATATGTCCCAGTAGTGAACGAACATCGTAATAATATCTTCCTAAGCCTATCTGGTGTGTTTTTCGTACTATCACATGCTATATGTAAGGCTTACAACGTCACTACTCTCCTCAAAGAGTCTGAGGAAGACCTTGTGTGACGAACTTCTGGCAGTGATATGTCCCAGTAGTGAACGAACATCGTAATAATATCTTCCTAAGCCTATCTGTTGTGTTTTTCGTACTATCACATGCTATATGTAAGGCTTACAACGTCACTACTCTCCTCAAAGAGACTGAGGAAGACATTGTGTGACGAACTTCTGGCAGTGATATGTCCCAGTAGTGACCGAACATCGTAATATTATCTTCCTAAGCCTGTCTGGTGTGTTTTTCGTACTATCACATGCTATATGTAAGGCTTACAACGACACTACTCTCCTCAAAGAGACAGAGGAAGACATTGTGTGACGAACTTCTGGCAGTGATATGTCCCAGTAGTGACCGAACATCGTAATATTATCTTCCTAAGCCTGTCTGGTGTGTTTTTCGTACTATCACATGCTATATGTAAGGCTTACAACGTCACTACTCTCCTCAAGGGACTGAGGAAGACCTTGTGTGACGAACTTCTGGCAGTGATATGTCCCAGTAGTGAACGAACATCGTAATAATATCTTCCTAAGCCTATCTGGTGTGTTTTTCGTACTATCACATGCTATATGTAAGGCTTACAACGTCACTACTCTCCTCAAAGAGACTGAGGAAGACCTTGTGTGACGAACTTCTGGCAGTGATATGCCCAGTAGTGAACGAACATCGTAATAATATCTTCCTAAGCCTATCTGGTGTGTTTTTCGTACTATCACATGCTATATGTAAGGCTTACAACGTCACTACTCTCCTCAAAGAGACTGAGGAAGACATTGTGTGACGAACTTCTGGCAGTGATATGTCCCAGTAGTGAACGAACATCGTAATATTATCTTCCTAAGCTTACCTGGTGTGTTTTTCGTACTATCACATGCTATATGTAAGGCTTACAACGTCACTACTCTCCTCAAAGAGACTGAGGAAGACATTGTGTGACGAACTTCTGGCAGTGATATGTCCCAGTAGTGAACGAACATCGTAATAATATCTTCCAAAGCCTATCTGGTGTGTTTTTCGTACTATCACATGCTATATGTAAGGCTTACAACGTCACTACTCTCCTCAAAGAGACTGAGGAAGACATTGTGTGACGAACTTCTGGCAGTGATATGCCCAGTAGTGAACGAACATCGTAATATTATCTTCCTAAGCCTATCTGGTGTGTTTTTCGTACTATCACATGCTATATGTAAGGCTTACAACGTCACTACTCTCCTCAAAGAGACTGAGGAAGACATTGTGTGACGAACTTCTGGCAGTGATATGTCCCAGCAGTCAACGAACATCGTAATATTATCTTCCTAAGCCTATCTGGTGTGTTTTTCGTACTATCACATGCTATATGTAAGGCTTACATCGTCACTACTCTCCTCAAAGAGACTGAGGAAGACATTGTGTGACGAACTTCTGGCAGTGATATGTACCAGTAGTGAACGAACATCGTAATATTATCTTCCTAAGCCTATCTGGTGTGTTTTTCGTACTATCACATGCTATATGTAAGGCTTACGTCACTACTCTCCTCAAAGAGACTGAGGAAGACATTGTGTGACGAACTTCTGGCAGTGATATGTCCCAGTAGTGAACGAACATCGTAATATTATCTTCCTAAGGCTATCTGGTGTGTTTTTCGTACTATCACATGCTATATGTAAGGCTTACAACGTCACTACTCTCCTCAAAGAGACTGAGGAAGACATTGTGTGACGAACTTCTGGCAGTGATATGTCCCAGTAGTGAACGAACATCGTAATATTATCTTCCTAAGCCTATCTGGTGTGTTTTTCGTACTATCACATGCTATATGTAAGGCTTACAACGTCACTACTCTCCTCAAAGAGACTGAGGAAGACATTGTGTGACGAACTTCTGGCAGTGATATGTCCCAGTAGTGAACGAACATCGTAATATTATCTTCCTAAGCCTATCTGGTGTGTTTTTCGTACTATCACATGCTATATGTAAGGCTTACAACGTCACTACTCTCCTCAAAGAGACTGAGGAAGACATTGTGTGACGAACTTCTGGTAGTGATATGTCCCAGCAGTGAAAGAACATCGTAATATTATCTTCCTAAGCCTATCTGGTGTGTTTTTCGTACTATCACATGCTATATGTAAGGCTTACGTCACTACTCTCCTCAAAGAGACTGAGGAAGACATTGTGTGACGAACTTCTGGCAGTGATATGTCCCAGTAGTGAACGAACATCGTAATATTATCTTCCTAAGCCTATCTGGTGTGTTTTTCGTACCATCACATGCTATATGTAAGGCTTACAACGTCACTACTCTCCTCAAAGAGACTGAGGAAGACATTGTGTGACGAACTTCTGGCAGTGATATGTCCCAGTAGCGAACGAACATCGTAATATTATCTTCCTAAGCCTATCTGGTGTGTTTTTCGTACTATCACATGCTATATGTAAGGCTTACGTCACTACTCTCCTCAAAGAGACTGAGGAAGACATTGTGTGACGAACTTCTGGCAGTGATATGTCCCAGTAGCGAACGAACATCGTAATATTATCTTCCTAAGCCTATCTGGTGTGTTTTTCGTACTATCACATGCTATATGTAAGGCTTACAACGTCACTACTCTCCTCAAAGAGACTGAGGAAGACATTGTGTGACGAACTTCTGGCAGTGATATGTCCCAGCAGTGAACGAACATCGTAATATTATCTTCCTAAGCTTATCTGGTGTGTTTTTCGTACCATCACATGCTATATGTAAGGCTTACGTCACTACTCTCCTCAAAGAGACTGAGGAAGACATTGTGTGACGAACTTCTGGCAGTGATATGTCCCAGCAGTGAACGAACATCGTAATAATATCTTCCTAAGCCTATCTGGTGTGTTTTTCGTACTATCACATGCTATATGTAAGGCTTACAACGTCACTACTCTCCTCAAAGAGACTGAGGAAGACATTGTGTGACGAACTTCTGGCAGTGATATGTCCCAGTAGTGAACGAACATCGTAATATTATCTTCCTAAGCCTATCTGGTGTGTTTTTCGTACTATCACATGCTATATGTAAGGCTTACGTCACTACTCTCCTCAAAGAGACTGAGGAAGACATTGTGTGACGAACTTCTGGCAGTGATATGTCCCAGCAGTGAACGAACATCGTAATATTATCTTCCTAAGCTTATCTGGTGTGTTTTCGTACTATCACATGCTATATGTAAGGCTTACAACGTCACTACTCTCCTCAAAGAGACTGAGGAAGACATTGTGTGACGAACTTCTGGCAGTGATATGTCCCAGCAGTGAACGAACATCGTAATAATATCTTCCTAAGCCTATCTGGTGTGTTTTTCGTACTATCACATGCTATATGTAAGGCTTACAACGTCACTACTCTCCTCAAAGAGACTGAGGAAGACATTGTGTGACGAACTTCTGGCAGTGATATGTCCCAGCAGTGAAAGAACATCGTAATATTATCTTCCTAAGCTTATCTGGTGTGTTTTTCGTACTATCACATGCTATATGTAAGGCTTACAACGTCACTACTCTCCTCAAAGAGACTGAGGAAGACCTTGTGTGACGAACTTCTGGCAGTGATATGTCCCAGCAGTGAAAGAACATCGTAATATTATCTTCCTAAGCTTATCTGGTGTGTTTTCGTACTATCACATGCTATATGTAAGGCTTACAACGTCACTACTCTCCTCAAAGAGACTGAGGAAGACATTGTGTGACGAACTTCTGGCAGTGATATGTCCCAGTAGTGAACGAACATCGTAATAATATCTTCCTAAGCCTATCTGGTGTGTTTTTCGTATTATCACATGCTATATGTAAGGCTTACAACGTCACTACTCTCCTCAAAGAGACTGAGGAAGACATTGTGTGACGAACTTCTGGCAGTGATATGTCCCAGTAGTGAACGAACATCGTAATATTATCTTCCTAAGCCTATCTGGTGTGTTTTTCGTACTATCACATGCTATATGTAAGGCTTACGTCACTACTCTCCTCAAAGAGACTGAGGAAGACATTGTGTGACGAACTTCTGGCAGTGATATGTCCCAGTAGTGAACGAACATCGTAATAATATCTTCCTAAGCCTATCTGGTGTGTTTTTCGTACTATCACATGCTATATGTAAGGCTTACAACGTCACTACTCTCCTCAAAGAGTCTGAGGAAGACCTTGTGTGACGAACTTCTGGCAGTGATATGTCCCAGTAGTGAACGAACATCGTAATAATATCTTCCTAAGCCTATCTGTTGTGTTTTTCGTACTATCACATGCTATATGTAAGGCTTACAACGTCACTACTCTCCTCAAAGAGACTGAGGAAGACATTGTGTGACGAACTTCTGGCAGTGATATGTCCCAGTAGTGACCGAACATCGTAATATTATCTTCCTAAGCCTGTCTGGTGTGTTTTTCGTACTATCACATGCTATATGTAAGGCTTACAACGACACTACTCTCCTCAAAGAGACAGAGGAAGACATTGTGTGACGAACTTCTGGCAGTGATATGTCCCAGTAGTGACCGAACATCGTAATATTATCTTCCTAAGCCTGTCTGGTGTGTTTTTCGTACTATCACATGCTATATGTAAGGCTTACAACGTCACTACTCTCCTCAAGGGACTGAGGAAGACCTTGTGTGACGAACTTCTGGCAGTGATATGTCCCAGTAGTGAACGAACATCGTAATAATATCTTCCTAAGCCTATCTGGTGTGTTTTTCGTACTATCACATGCTATATGTAAGGCTTACAACGTCACTACTCTCCTCAAAGAGACTGAGGAAGACCTTGTGTGACGAACTTCTGGCAGTGATATGCCCAGTAGTGAACGAACATCGTAATAATATCTTCCTAAGCCTATCTGGTGTGTTTTTCGTACTATCACATGCTATATGTAAGGCTTACAACGTCACTACTCTCCTCAAAGAGACTGAGGAAGACATTGTGTGACGAACTTCTGGCAGTGATATGTCCCAGTAGTGAACGAACATCGTAATATTATCTTCCTAAGCTTACCTGGTGTGTTTTTCGTACTATCACATGCTATATGTAAGGCTTACAACGTCACTACTCTCCTCAAAGAGACTGAGGAAGACATTGTGTGACGAACTTCTGGCAGTGATATGTCCCAGTAGTGAACGAACATCGTAATAATATCTTCCAAAGCCTATCTGGTGTGTTTTTCGTACTATCACATGCTATATGTAAGGCTTACAACGTCACTACTCTCCTCAAAGAGACTGAGGAAGACATTGTGTGACGAACTTCTGGCAGTGATATGCCCAGTAGTGAACGAACATCGTAATATTATCTTCCTAAGCCTATCTGGTGTGTTTTTCGTACTATCACATGCTATATGTAAGGCTTACAACGTCACTACTCTCCTCAAAGAGACTGAGGAAGACATTGTGTGACGAACTTCTGGCAGTGATATGTCCCAGCAGTCAACGAACATCGTAATATTATCTTCCTAAGCCTATCTGGTGTGTTTTTCGTACTATCACATGCTATATGTAAGGCTTACATCGTCACTACTCTCCTCAAAGAGACTGAGGAAGACATTGTGTGACGAACTTCTGGCAGTGATATGTACCAGTAGTGAACGAACATCGTAATATTATCTTCCTAAGCCTATCTGGTGTGTTTTTCGTACTATCACATGCTATATGTAAGGCTTACGTCACTACTCTCCTCAAAGAGACTGAGGAAGACATTGTGTGACGAACTTCTGGCAGTGATATGTCCCAGTAGTGAACGAACATCGTAATATTATCTTCCTAAGGCTATCTGGTGTGTTTTTCGTACTATCACATGCTATATGTAAGGCTTACAACGTCACTACTCTCCTCAAAGAGACTGAGGAAGACATTGTGTGACGAACTTCTGGCAGTGATATGTCCCAGTAGTGAACGAACATCGTAATATTATCTTCCTAAGCCTATCTGGTGTGTTTTTCGTACTATCACATGCTATATGTAAGGCTTACAACGTCACTACTCTCCTCAAAGAGACTGAGGAAGACATTGTGTGACGAACTTCTGGCAGTGATATGTCCCAGTAGTGAACGAACATCGTAATATTATCTTCCTAAGCCTATCTGGTGTGTTTTTCGTACTATCACATGCTATATGTAAGGCTTACAACGTCACCACTCTCCTCAAAGGGACTGAGGAAGACATTGTGTGACGAACTTCTGGCAGTGATATGTCCCAGTAGTGAACGAACATCGTAATATTATCTTCTTAAGCCTATCTGGTGTGTTTTTCGTACTATCACATGCTATATGTAAGGCTTACGTCACTACTCTCCTCAAAGAGACTGAGGAAGACATTGTGTGACGAACTTCTGGCAGTGATATGTCCCAGTAGCGAACGAACATCGTAATATTATCTTCCTAAGCCTATCTGGTGTGTTTTTCGTACTATCACATGCTATATGTAAGGCTTACGTCACTACTCTCCTCAAAGAGACTGAGGAAGACATTGTGTGACGAACTTCTGGCAGTGATATGTCCCAGTAGTGCACGAACATCGTAATAATATCTTCCTAAGCCTATCTGGTGTGTTTTTCGTACTATCACATGCTATATGTAAGGCTTACGTCACTACTCTCCTAAAAGAGACTGAGGAAGACATTGTATGACGAACTTCTGGCAGTGATATGTCCCAGTAGTGAACGAACATCGTAATAATAACTTCCTAAGCCTATCTGGTGTGTTTTTCGTACTATCACATGCTATATGTAAGGCTTACGTCACTACTCTCCTCAAAGAGACTGAGGAAGACATTGTGTGACGAACTTCTGGCAGTGATATGTCCCAGTAGTGAACGAACATCGTAATATTATCTTCCTAAGCCTATCTGGTGTGTTTTTCGTACTATCACATGCTATATGTAAGGCTTACAACGTCACTACTCTCCTCAAAGAGACTGAGGAAGACATTGTGTGACGAACTTCTGGCAGTGATATGCCCAGTAGTGAACGAACATCGTAATATTATCTTCGTAAGCCTATCTGGTGTGTTTTTCGTACTATCACATGCTATATGTAAGGCTTACAACGTCACTACTCTCCTCAAAGAGACTGAGGAAGACATTGTCTGACGAACTTCTGGCAGTGATATGTCCCAGTAGCGAACGAACATCGTAATATTATCCTCCTAAGCTTATCTGGTGTGTTTTTCGTACTATCACATGCTATATGTAAGGCTTACAACGTCACTACTCTCCTCAAGGGACTGAGGAAGACCTTGTGTGACGAACTTCTGGCAGTGATATGTCCCAGTAGTGAACGAACATCGTAATAATATCTTCCTAAGCCTATCTGGTGTGTTTTTCGTACTATCACATGCTATATGTAAGGCTTACAACGTCACTACTCTCCTCAAAGAGACTGAGGAAGACCTTGTGTGACGAACTTCTGGCAGTGATATGCCCAGTAGTGTACGAACATCGTAATAATATCTTCCTAAGCCTATCTGGTGTGTTTTTCGTACTATCACATGCTATATGTAAGGCTTACAACGTCACTACTCTCCTCAAAGAGACTGAGGAAGACATTGTGTGACGAACTTCTGGCAGTGATATGTCCCAGCAGTGAAAGAACATCGTAATATTATCTTCCTAAACCTATCTGGTGTGTTTTTCGTACTATCACATGCTATATGTAAGGCTTACGTCACTACTCTCCTCAAAGAGACTGAGGACGACTTTGTGTGACGAACTTCTGGCAGTGATATGTCCTAGTAGTGAACGAACATCGTAATATTATCTTCCTAAACCTATCTGGTGTGTTTTTCGTACTATCACATGCTATATGTAAGGCTTACGTCACTACTCTCCTCAAAGAGACTGAGGAAGACATTGTGTGACGAACTTCTGGCAGCGATATGTCCCAGTAGCGAACGAACATCGTAATAATATCTTCCTAAGCCTATCTGGTGTGTTTTTCGTATTATCACATGCTATATGTAAGGCTTACAACGTCACTACTCTCCTCAAAGAGACTGAGGACGACTTTGTGTGACGAACTTCTGGCAGTGATATGTCCTAGTAGTGAACGAACATCGTAATATTATCTTCCTAAGCCTATCTGGTGTGTTTTTCGTACTATCACATGCTATATGTAAGGCTTACGTCACTACTCTCCTCAAAGAGACTGAGGAAGACATTGTGTGACGAACTTCTGGTAGTGATATGTACCAGTAGTGAACGAACATCGTAATATTATCTTCCTAAACCTATCTGGTGTGTTTTTCGTACTATCACATGCTATATGTAAGGCTTACGTCACTACTCTCCTCAAAGAGACTGAGGAAGACATTGTATGAGAAACTTCTGGCAGTGATATGTCCTAGTAGTGAACGAACATCGTAATAATATCTTCCTAAGGCTATCTGGTGTGTTTTTCGTACTATCACATGCTATATGTAAGGCTTACAACGTCACTACTCTCCTCAAAGAGACTGAGGAAGACATTGTGTGACGAACTTCTGGCAGTGATATGTCCCAGTAGTGAACGAACATCGTAATATAATCTTCCTAAGCCTGTCTGGTGTGTTTTTCGTACTATCACATGCTATATGTAAGGCTTACAACGTCACTACTCTCCTCAAAGAGACTGAGGAAGACCTTGTGTGACGAACTTCTGGCAGTGATATGTCCCAGTAGTGAACGAACATCGTAATATAATCTTCCTAAGCCTGTCTGGTGTGTTTTTCGTACTATCACATGCTATATGTAAGGCTTACAACGTCACTACTCTCCTCAAAGAGACTGAGGAAGACATTGTATGACGAACTTCTGGCAGTGATATGTCCCAGTAGTGAACGAACATCGTAATATTATCTTCCTAAGCCTATCTGGTGTGTTTTTCGTACTATCACATGCTATATGTAAGGCTTACAACGTCACTACTCTCCTCAAAGAGACTGAGGAAGACATTGTGTGACGAACTTCTGGCAGTGATATGCCCAGTAGTGAACGAACATCGTAATATTATCTTCCTAAGCCTATCTGGTGTGTTTTTCGTACTATCACATGCTATATGTAAGGCTTACAACGTCACTACTCTCCTCAAAGAGACTGAGGAAGACATTGTGTGACGAACTTCTGGCAGTGATATGTCCCAGTAGTGAACGAACATCGTAATAATATCTTCCTAAGCCTATCTGGTGTGTTTTTCGTACTATCACATGCTATATGTAAGGCTTACAACGTCACTACTCTCCTCAAAGAGACTGAGGACGACATTGTGTGACGAACTTCTGGCAGTGATATGTCCCAGTAGCGAACGAACATCGTAATATTATCTTCCTAAGCCTATCTGGTGTGTTTTTCGTACTATCACATGCTATATGTAAGGCTTACGTCACTACTCTCCTCAAAGAGACTGAGGAAGACATTGTGTGACGAACTTCTGGCAGTGATATGTACCAGTAGCGAACGAACATCGTAATATTATCTTCCTAAACCTATCTGGTGTGTTTTTCGTACTATCACATGCTATATGTAAGGCTTACGTCACTACTCTCCTCAAAGAGACTGAGGAAGACCTTGTGTGACGAACTTCTGGCAGTGATATGTCCCAGTAGCGAACGAACATCGTAATATTATCTTCCTAAGCTTATCTGGTGTGTTTTTCGTACTATCACATGCTATATGTAAGGCTTACAACGTCACTACTCTCCTCAAAGAGACTGAGGAAGACATTGTATGACGAACTTCTGGCAGTGATATGTCCCAGTAGTGAACGAACAATGTAATGATATCTTCCTAAGCCTATCTGGTGTGTTTTTCGTACTATCACATGCTATATGTAAGGCTTACAACGTCACTACTCTCCTCAAAGAGACTGAGGAAGACATTGTATGACGAACTTCTGGCAGTGATATGTCCCAGTAGCGAACGAACATCGTAATATTATCTTCCTAAGCCTATCTGGTGTGTTTTTCGTACTATCACATGCTATATGTAAGGCTTACAACGTCACTACTCTCCTCAAACAGACTGAGGAAGACATTGTGTGACGAACTTCTGGCAGTGATATGTCCCAGTAGCGAACGAACATCGTAATATTATCTTCCTAAGTCTATCTGGTGTGTTTTTCGTACTATCACATGCTATATGTAAGGCTTACAACGTCACTACTCTCCTCAAAGAGACTGAGGACGACATTGTGTGACGAACTTCTGGCAGTGATATGTCCCAGTAGTGAACGAACATCGTAATATTATCTTCCTAAGCTTATCTGGTGTGTTTTTCGTACTATCACATGCTATATGTAAGGCTTACAACGTCACTACTCTCCTCAAAGAGACAGAGGAAGACCTTGTGTGACGAACTTCTGGCAGTGATATGTCCCAGCAGTGAACGAACATCGTAATAATATCTTCCTAAGCTTATCTGGTGTGTTTTTCGTACTATCACATGCTATATGTAAGGCTTACAACGACACTACTCTCCTCAGACTGAGGACGACATTGTGTGACGAACTTCTGGCAGCGATATGTCCCAGTAGTGAACGAACATCGTAATATTATCTTCCTAAACCTATCTGGTGTGTTTTTCGTACTACCACATGCTATATGTAAGGCTTACGTCACTACTGTCCTCAAAGAGACTGAGGACGACTTTGTGTGACGAACTTCTGGCAGCGATATGTCCCAGTAGTGAACGAACATCGTAATATTATCTTCCTAAGGCTATCTGGTGTGTTTTTCGTACTATCACATGCTATTTGTAAGGCTTACAACGTCACTACTCTCCTCAAAGAGACTGAGGAAGACATTGTGTGACGAACTTCTGGCAGCGATATGTCCCAGTAGTGAACGAACATCGTAATATTATCTTCCTAAGCCTATCTGGTGTGTTTTTCGTACTATCACATGCTATATGTAAGGCTTACAACGTCACTACTCTCCTCAAAGAGACTGAGGAAGACATTGTGTGACGAACTTCTGGCAGAGATATGTCCCAGTAGTGAACGAACATCGTAATAATATCTTCCTAAGCCTATCTGGTGTGTTTTTCGTACTATCACATGCTATATGTAAGGCTTACAACGTCACTACTCTCCTCAAAGAGACTGAGGAAGACATTGTGTGACGAACTTCTGGTAGTGATATGTACCAGTAGTGAACGAACATCGTAATATTATCTTCCTAAGCCTATCTGGTGTGTTTTTCGTACTATCACATGCTATATGTAAGGCTTACAACGTCACTACTCTCCTCAAAGAGACTGAGGAAGACATTGTGTGACGAACTTCTGGCAGTGATATGCCCAGTAGTGAACGAACATCGTAATATTATCTTCCTAAGCCTATCTGGTGTGTTTTTCGTACTATCACATGCTATATGTAAGGCTTACGTCACTACTCTCCTCAAAGAGACTGAGGAAGACATTGTGTGACGAACTTCTGGCAGTGATATATACCAGTAGCGAACGAACATCGTAATATTATCTTCCTAAGCCTATCTGGTGTGTTTTTCGTACTATCACATGCTATATGTAAGGCTTACGTCACTACTCTCCTCAAAGAGACTGAGGAAGACATTGTGTGAGGAACTTCTGGCAGTGATATGTCCCAGTAGCGAACGAACATCGTAATATTATCTTCCTAAGCCTATCTGGTGTGTTTTTCGTAATATCACATGCTATATGTAAGGCTTACGTCACTACTCTCCTCAAAGAGACTGAGGAAGACATTGTGTGACGAACTTCTGGTAGTGATATGTCCCAGTAGTGAACGAACATCGTAATATTATCTTCCTAAACCTATCTGGTGTGTTTTTCGTACTATCACATGCTATATGTAAGGCTTACAACGTCACTACTCTCCTCAAAGAGACTGAGGAAGACATTGTGTGACGAACTTCTGGTAGTGATATGTCCTAGTAGTGAACGAACATCGTAATAATATCTTCCTAAGCCTATCTGGTGTGTTTTTTGTACTATCACATGCTATATGTAAGGCTTACGTCACTACTCTCCTCAAAGAGACTGAGGACGACATTGTGTGACGAACTTCTGGCAGTGATATGTCCCAGTAGTGAACGAACATCGTAATATTATCTTCCTAAGCCTATCTGGTGTGTTTTTCGTACTATCACATGCTATATGTAAGGCTTACAACGTCACTACTCTCCTCAAAGAGACTGAGGAAGACATTGTGTGACAAACTTCTGGCAGTGATATGTCCCAGTAGTGAACGAACATCGTAATATTATCTTCCTAAGCCTATCTGGTGTGTTTTTCGTACTATCACATGCTATATGTAAGGCTTACAACGTCACTACTCTCCTCAAAGAGACTGAGGAAGACATTGTGTGACGAATTTCTGGTAGTGATATGTACCAGTAGTGAACGAACATCGTAATATTATCTTCCTAAGCCTATCTGGTGTGTTTTTTGTACTATCACATGCTATATGTAAGGCTTACAACGTCACTACTCTCCTCAAAGAGACTGAGGAAGACATTGTGTGACGAACTTCTGGTAGTGATATGTACCAGTAGTGAACGAACATCGTAATATTATCTTCCTAAGCCTATCTGGTGTGTTTTTTGTACTATCACATGCTATATGTAAGGCTTACAACGTCACTACTCTCCTCAAAGAGACTGAGGAAGACATTGTGTGACGAACTTCTGGTAGTGATATGTACCAGTAGTGAACGAACATCGTAATATTATCTTCCTAAGCCTATCTGGTGTGTTTTTTGTACTATCACATGCTATATGTAAGGCTTACAACGTCACTACTCTCCTCAAAGAGACTGAGGACGACTTTGTGTGACGAACTTCTGGCAGTGATATGTCCTAGTAGTGAACGAACATCGTAATATTATCTTCCTAAGCCTATCTGGTGTGTTTTTCGTACTATCACATGCTATATGTAAGGCTTACAACGTCACTACTCTCCTCAAAGAGACTGAGGAAGACATTGTGTGACGAACTTCTGGTAGTGATATGTACCAGTAGTGAACGAACATCGTAATATTATCTTCCTAAGCCTATCTGGTGTGTTTTTTGTACTATCACATGCTATATGTAAGGCTTACAACGTCACTACTCTCCTCAAAGAGACTGAGGAAGACATTGTGTGACGAACTTCTGGTAGTGATATGTACCAGTAGTGAACGAACATCGTAATATTATCTTCCTAAGCCTATCTGGTGTGTTTTTTGTACTATCACATGCTATATGTAAGGCTTACAACGTCACTACTCTCCTCAAAGAGACTGAGGACGACTTTGTGTGACGAACTTCTGGCAGTGATATGTCCTAGTAGTGAACGAACATCGTAATATTATCTTCCTAAGCCTATCTGGTGTGTTTTTCGTACTATCACATGCTATATGTAAGGCTTACGTCACTACTCTACTCAAAGAGACTGAGGAAGACATTGTGTGACGAACTTCTGGTAGTGATATGTACCAGTAGTGAACGAACATCGTAATATTATCTTCCTAAGCCTATCTGGTGTGTTTTTTGTACTATCACATGCTATATGTAAGGCTTACAACGTCACTACTCTCCTCAAAGAGACTGAGGAAGACATTGTGTGACGAACTTCTGGCAGTGATATGTCCCAGCAGTGAAAGAACATCGTAATATTATCTTCCTAAGCCTATCTGGTGTGTTTTTCGTACTATCACATGCTATATGTAAGGCTTACGTCACTACTCTCCTCAAAGAGACTGAGGAAGACATTGTGTGACGAACTTCTGGCAGTGATATGTCCCAGTAGCGAACGAACATCGTAATATTATCTTCCTAAGCCTATATGGTGTGTTTTTCGTACTATCACATGCTATATGTAAGGCTTACAACGTCACTACTCTCCTCAAAGAGACTGAGGAAGACATTGTGTGACGAACTTCTGGCAGTGATATGTCCCAGTAGTGAATGAACATCGTAATATTATCTTCCTAAGCCTATCTGGTGTGTATTTCGTACTATCACATGCTATATGTAAGGCTTACAACGTCACTACTCTCCTCAAAGAGACTGAGGACGACTTTGTGTGACGAACTTCTGGCAGTGATATGTCCTAGTAGTGAACGAACATCGTAATATTATCTTCCTAAGCCTATCTGGTGTGTTTTTCGTACTATCACATGCTATATGTAAGGCTTACGTCACTATGCTCCTCAAAGAGACTGAGGAAGACA
Organism: Mantis religiosa; assembly: GCA_030765055.1. Lineage (NCBI taxonomy): Eukaryota > Metazoa > Arthropoda > Insecta > Mantodea > Mantidae > Mantis > Mantis religiosa. The sequence goes on along the minus strand of CM060953.1, from coordinate 2,460,653 downwards.
TTGTGTGACGAACTTCTGGTAGTGATATGTACCAGTAGTGAACGAACATCGTAATATTATCTTCCTAAACCTATCTGGTGTGTTTTTCGTACTATCACATGCTATATGTAAGGCTTACGTCACTACTCTCCTCAAAGAGACTGAGGAAGACATTGTATGACGAACTTCTGGCAGTGATATGTCCTAGTAGTGAACGAACATCGTAATAATATCTTCCTAAGGCTATCTGTGTGTGTTTTTCGTACTATCACATGCTATATGTAAGGCTTACGTCACTACTCTCCTCAAAGACTGAGGAAGACATTGTGTGACGAACTTCTGGCAGTGATATGTCCCAGTAGCGAACGAACATCGTAATATTATCTTCCTAAGCCTATCTGGTGTATTTTTCGTACTATCACATGCTATATGTAAGGCTTACAACGTCACTACTCTCCTCAAAGAGACTGAGGAAGACATTATGTGACGAACTTCTGGCAGTGATATGTCCCAGTAGTGAACGAACATCGTAATATAATCTTCCTAAGCCTGTCTGGTGTGTTTTTCGTACTATCACATGCTATATGTAAGGCTTACATCGTCACTACTCTCCTCAAAGACTGAGGAAGACCTTGTGTGACGAACTTCTGGCAGTGATATGTCCCAGTAGTGAACGAACATCGTAATATAATCTTCCTAAGCCTGTCTGGTGTGTTTTTCGTACTATCACATGCTATATGTAAGGCTTACAACGTCACTACTCTCCTCAAAGAGACTGAGGAAGACATTGTATGACGAACTTCTGGCAGTGATATGTCCCAGTAGTGAACGAACATCGTACTATTATCTTCCTAAGCCTATCTGGTGTGTTTTTCGTACTATCACATGCTATATGTAAGGCTTACAACATCACTACTCTCCTCAAAGAGACTGAGGACGACATTGTGTGACGAACTTCCGGCAGTGATATGTCCCAGTAGTGAACGAACATCGTAATATTATCTTCCTAAGCCTATCTGGTGTGTTTTTCGTACTATCACATGCTATATGTAAGGCTTACAACGTCACTACTCTCCTCAAAGAGACTGAGGAAGACATTATGTGACGAACTTCTGGCAGTGATATGTCCCAGTAGTGAACGAACATCGTAATAATATCTTCCTAAGCCTATCTGGTGTGTTTTTCGTACTATCACATGCTATATGTAAGGCTTACAACGTCACTACTCTCCTCAAAGAGACTGAGGACGACATTGTGTGACGAACTTCTGGCAGTGATATGTCCCAGTAGCGAACGAACATCGTAATATTATCTTCCTAAGCCTATCTGGTGTGTTTTTCGTACTATCACATGCTATATGTAAGGCTTACAACGTCACTACTCTCCTCAAAGAGACTGAGGAAGACATTGTATGACGAACTTCTGGCAGTGATATGTCCCAGTAGTGAACGAACATCGTAATAATATCTTCCTAAGCCTATCAGGTGTGTTTTTCGTACTATCACATGCTATATGTAAGGCTTACAACGTCACTACTCTCCTCAAACAGACTGAGGACGACATTGTGTGACGAACTTCTGGCAGTGATATGTCCCAGTAGTGAACGAACATCGTAATAATATCTTCCTAAGTCTATCTGGTGTGTTTTTCGTACTATCACATGCTATATGTAAGGCTTACAACGTCACTACTCTCCTCAAAGAGACTGAGGACGACATTGTGTGACGAACTTCTGGCAGTGATATGTCCCAGTAGTGAACGAACATCGTAATATTATCTTCCTAAGCTTATCTGGTGTGTTTTTCGTACTATCACATGCTATATGTAAGGCTTACAACGTCACTACTCTCCTCAAAGAGACAGAGGAAGACACTGTGTGACGAACTTCTGGCAGTGATATGTCCTAGTAGTGAACGAACATCGTAATAATATCTTCCTAAGCTTATCTGGTGTGTTTTTCGTACTATCACATGCTATATGTAAGGCTTACAACGACACTACTCTCCTCAGACTGAGGACGACATTGTGTGACGAACTTCTGGAAGCGATATGTCCCAGTAGTGAACGAACATCGTAATATTATCTTCCTAAACCTATCTGGTGTGTTTTTCGTACTATCACATGCTATATGTAAGGCTTACGTCACTACTGTCCTCAAAGAGACTGAGGACGACTTTGTGTGACGAACTTCTGGCAGCGATATGTCCCAGTAGTGAACGAACATCGTAATATTATCTTCCTAAGCCTATCTGGTGTGTTTTTCGTACTATCACATGCTATTTGTAAGGCTTACAAAGTCACTACTCTCCTCAAAGAGACTGAGGAAGACATTGTGTGACGAACTTCTGGCAGCGATATGTCCCAGTAGTGAACGAACATCGTAATATTATCTTCCTAAGCCTATCTGGTGTGTTTTTCGTACTATCACATGCTATATATAAGGCTTACAACGTCACTACTCTCCTCAAAGAGACTGAGGACGACTTTGTGTGACGAACCTCTGGCAGTGATATGTCCCAGTAGTGAACGAACATCGTAATATTATCTTCCTAAGCCTATCTGGTGTGTTTTTCGTACTATCACATGCTATATGTAAGGCTTACAACGTCACTACTCTCCTCAAAGAGACTGAGGAAGACATTGTGTGACGAACTTCTGGCAGTGATATGTCCCAGTAGTGAAAGAACATCGTAATATTATCTTCCTAAGCCTATCTGGTGTGTTTTTCGTACTATCACATGCTATATGTAAGGCTTACGTCACTACTCTCCTCAAAGAGACTGAGGAAGACATTGTGTGACGAACCTCTGGCTGTGATATGTCCCAGTAGTGAACGAACATCGTAATATTATCTTCCTAAGCTTATCTGGTGTGTTTTTCGTACTATCACATGCTATATGTAAGGCTTACAACGTCAGTACTCTCCTCAAAGAGACTGAGGAAGACATTGTGTGACGAACTTCTGGCAGTGATATCTCCCAGTACTGAACGAACATCGTAATATTATCTTCCTAAGCCTATCTGGTGTGTCTTTCGTACTATCACATGCTATATGTAAGGCTTACAACGTCACTACTCTCCTCAAAGAGACTGAGGAAGACATTGTGTGACGAACTTCTGGCAGTGATATGTCCCAGTAGCGAACGAAAATCGTAATATTATCTTCCTAAGCCTATCTGGTGTGTTTTTCGTACTATCACATGCTATATGTAAGGCTTGCAACGTCACTACTCTCCTCAAAGAGACTGAGGAAGACATTGTGTGACGAACCTCTGGCAGTGATATGCCCAGTAGTGAACGAACATCGTAATATTATCTTCCTAAGCCTATCTGGTGTGTTTTTCGTACTATCACATGCTATATGTAAGGCTTACAACGTCACTACTCTCCTCAAAGAGACTGAGGAAGACATTGTGTGACGAACTTCTGGCAGTGATATGTGCCAGTAGTGAACGAACATCGTAATATTATCTTCCTAAGCCTATCTGGTGTGTTTTTCGTACTATCACATGCTATATGTAAGGCTTACAACGTCACTACTCTCCTCAAAGAGACTGAGGAAGACCTTGTGTGACGAACTTCTGGCAGTGATATGTCCCAGTAGCGAACGAAAATCGTAATATTATCTTCCTAAGGCTATCTGGTGTGTTTTTCGTACTATCACATGCTATATGTAAGGCTTACAACGTCACTACTCTCCTCAAAGAGACTGAGGAAGACCTTGTGTGACGAACTTCTGGCAGTGATATGTCCCAGTAGTGAACGAACATCGTAATATTATCTTCCTAAGCCTATCTGGTGTGTTTTTCGTACTATCACATGCTATATGTAAGGCTTACAACGTAACTACTCTCCTCAAAGAGACTGAGGACGACATTGTGTGACGAACTTCTGGCAGTGATATGTCCCAGTAGCGAACGAACATCGTAATATTATCTTCCTAAGCCTATCTGGTGTGTTTTTCGTACTATCACATGCTATATGTAAGGCTTACAACGTCACTACTCTCCTCAAAGAGACTGAGGAAGACATTGTGTGACGAACTTCTGGCAGTGGTATGTCCTAGTAGTGAACGAACATCGTAATATTATCTTCCTAAGCCTATCTGGTGTGTTTTTCGTACTATCACATGCTATATGTAAGGCTTACGTCACTACTCTCCTCAAAGAGACTGAGGAAGACATTGTGTGACGAACTTCTGGCAGTGATATGCCCAGTAGTGAACGAACATCGTAATATTATCTTCCTAAACCTATCTGGTGTGTTTTTCGTACTATCACATGCTATATGTAAGGCTTACAACGTCTGTACTCTCCTCAAAGACTGATGAAGACACTATGTGACGAACTTCTGGCAGTGATATGTCCCAGTAGCGAACGAACATCGTAATATTATCTTCCTAAGCCTATCGGGTGTGTTTTTCGTACTATCACATGCTATATGTAAGGCTTACAACGTCACCACTCTCCTCAAAGAGACTGAGGAAGACATTGTGTGACGAACTTCTGGCAGTGATATGTCCCAGTAGTGAACGAACATCGTAATATTATCTTCCTAAGCTTATCTGGTGTGTTTTTCGTACTATCACATGCTATATGTAAGGCTTACAACGTCACTACTCTCCTCAAAGAGACTGAGGAAGACATTGTGTGACGAACTTCTGGCAGTGATATGTCCCAGTAGCGAACGAAAATCGTAATATTATCTTCCTAAGCCTATCTGGTGTGTTTTTCGTACTATCACATGCTATATGTAAGGCTTACAACGTCACTACTCTCCTCAAAGAGACTGAGGAAGACATTGTGTGACGAACTTCTGGCAGTGATATGTCCCAGTAGTGAACGAACATCGTAATATTATCTTCCTAAGCTTATCTGGTGTGTTTTTCGTACTATCACATGCTATATGTAAGGCTTACAACGTCACTACTCTCCTCAAAGAGACAGAGGAAGACATTGTGTGACGAACTTCTGGCAGTGATATGTCCCAGTAGCGAACGAAAATCGTAACATTATCTTCCTAAGCCTATCTGGTGTGTTTTTCGTACTATCACATGCTATATGTAAGGCTTACGTCACTACTCTCCTCAAAGAGACTGAGGAAGACATTGTGTGACGAACTTCTGGCAGTGATATGTCCCAGTAGTGAACGAACATTGTAATATTATCTTCCTAAGCTTATCTGGTGTGTTTTTCGTACTATCACATGCTATATGTAAGGCTTACAACGTCACTACTCTCCTCAAAGAGACTGAGGAAGACATTGTGTGACGAACTTCTGGCAGTGATATGTCCCAGTAGTGAACGAACATCGTAATATTATCTTCCTAAGCCTATCTGGTGTGTTTTTCGTACTATCACATGCTATATGTAAGGCTTACAACGTCACTACTCTCCTCAAAGAGACTGAGGAAGACATTGTGTGACGAACTTCTGGCAGTGATATGTCCCAGTAGCGAACAAACATCGTAATAATATCTTCCTAAGCCTATCTGGTGTGTTTTTCGTACTATCACATGCTATATGTAAGGCTTACAACGTCACTACTCTCCTCAAAGAGACTGAGGAAGACATTGTGTGACGAACTTCTGGCAGTGATATGTCCCAGTAGTGAACGAACATCGTAATATTATCTTCCTAAGCCTATCTGGTGTGTTTTTCGTACTATCACATGCTATATGTAAGGCTTACAACGTCACTACTCTCCTCAAAGAGACTGAGGAAGACATTGTGTGACGAACTTCTGGCAGTGATATGTCCTAGTAGTGAATGAACATCGTAATATTATCTTCCTAAGCCTATCTGGTGTGTTTTTCGTACTATCACATGCTATATGTAAGGCTTACATCGTCACTACTCTCCTCAAAGAGACTGAGGAAGACATTGTGTGACGAACTTCTGGCAGTGATATGTCCTAGTAGTGAACGAACATCGTAATATTATCTTCCTAAGCCTATCTGGTGTGTTTTTCGTACTATCACATGCTATATGTAAGGCTTACATCGTCACTACTCTCCTCAAAGAGACTGAGGAAGACATTGTGTGACGAACTTCTGGCAGTGATATGTCCTAGTAGTGAACGAACATCGTAATATTATCTTCCTAAGCCTATCTGGTGTGTTTTTCGTACTATCACATGCTATATGTAAGGCTTACAACGTCACTACTCTCCTGAAAGAGACTGAGGAAGACATTGTGTGACGAACTTCTGGCAGTGAAATGTCCCAGCAGTGAACGAACATCGTAATATTATCTTCCTAAGCCTATCTGGTGTGTTTTTCGTACTATCACATGCTATATGTAAGGCTTACATCGTCACTACTCCTCTCAAAGAGACTGAGGAAGACATTGTGTGACGAACTTCTGGCAGTGGTATGCCCAGTAGTGAATGAACATCGTAATATTATCTTCCTAAGCCTATCTGGTGTGTTTTTCGTACTATCACATGCTATATGTAAGGCTTACAACGTCACTACTCTCCTCAAAGAGACTGAGGAAGACACTGTGTGACGAACTTCTGGCAGTGGTATGTCCCAGAAGTGAACGAACATCGTAATATTATCTTCCTAAGCCTATCTGGTGTGGTTTTCGTACTATCACATGCTATATGTAAGGCTTACAACGTCACTACTCTCCTCAAAGAGACTGAGGAAGACACTGTGTGACGAACTTCTGGCAGTGGTATGTCCCAGAAGTGAACGAACATCGTAATAATATCTTCCTAAGCCTATCTGGTGTGTTTTTCGTACTATCACATGCTATATGTAAGGCTTACAACGTCACTACTCTCCTCAAAGAGACTGAGGACGACTTTGTGTGACGAACTTCTGGCAGTGATATGTCCCAGTAGTGAACGAACATCGTAATATTATCTTCCTAAGCCTATCCGGTGTGTTTTTCGTACTATCACATGCTATATGTAAGGCTTACAACGTCACTACTCTCCTCAAAGAGACTGATGAAGACATTGTGTGACGAACTTCTGGCAGTGATATGCCCAGTAGTGAATGAACATCGTAATATTATCTTCCTAAGCCTATCTGGTGTGTTTTTCGTACTATCACATGCTATATGTAAGGCTTACAACGTCACTACTCTCCTCAAAGAGACTGAGGAAGACATTGTGTGACGAACTTCTGGCAGCGATATGTCCCAGTAGCGAACGAAAATCGTAATAATATCTTCCTAAGCCTATCTGGTGTGTTTTTCGTACTATCACATGCTATATGTAAGGCTTACAACGTCACTACTCTCCTCAAAGAGACTGAGGAAGACATTGTGTGACGAACTTCTGGCAGTGATATGCCCAGCAGTGAAAGAACATCGTAATATTATCTTCCTAAGCCTATCTGGTGTGTTTTTCGTACTATCACATGCTATATGTAAGGCTTACAACGTCACTACTCTCCTCAAAGAGACTGAGGAAGACATTGTGTGACGAACTTCTGGCAGTGATATGTCCCAGCAGTGAAAGAACATCGTAATATTATCTTCCTAAGCCTATCTGGTCTGTTTTTCGTAATATCACATGCTATATGTAAGGCTTACAACGTCACTACTCTCCTCAAAGAGACTGAGGAAGACTTTGTGTGACGAACTTCTGGCAGTGATATGTCCCAGTAGCGAACGAACATCGTAATAATATCTTCCTAAGCCTATCTGGTCTGTTTTTCGTAATATCACATGCTATATGTAAGGCTTACAACGTCACTACTCTCCTCAAAGAGACTGAGGACGACTTTGTGTGACGAACTTCTGGCAGTGATATGTCCAGTAGTGAACGAACATCGTAATATTATCTTCCTAAGCCTATCTGGTGTGTTTTTCGTACTATCACATGCTATATGTAAGGCTTACAACGTCACTACTCTCCTCAAAGAGACTGAGGAAGACATTGTGTGACGAACTTCTGGCAGTGATATGTCCTAGTAGTGAACGAACATCGTAATATTATCTTCCTAAGCCTATCTGGTGTGTTTTTCGTACTATCACATGCTATATGTAAGGCTTACGTCACTACTCTCCTCAAAGAGACTGAGGAAGACATTGTGTGACGAACTTCTGGTAGTGATATGTCCCAGTAGTGAACGAACATCGTAATATTATCTTCCTAAACCTATCTGGTGTGTTTTTCGTACTATCACATGCTATATGTAAGGCTTACAACGTCACTACTCTCCTCAAAAAGACTGAGGAAGACATTGTGTGACGAACTTCTGGCAGTGATATGTCCCAGCAGTGAAAGAACATCGTAATATTATCTTCCTAAGCCTATCTGGTGTGTTTTTCGTACTATCACATGCTATATGTAAGGCTTACGTCACTACTCTCCTCAAAGAGACTGAGGAAGACATTGTGTGACGAACTTCTGGCAGTGATATGTCCCAGCAGTGAAAGAACATCGTAATATTATCTTCCTAAGCCTATCTGGTGTGTTTTTCGTACTATCACATGCTATATGTAAGGCTTACAACGTCACTACTCTCCTCAAAGAGACTGAGGAAGACCTTGTGTGACGAACTTCTGGCAGTGATATGTCCCAGCAGTGAAAGAACATCGTAATATTATCTTCCTAAGCCTATCTGGTGTGTTTTTCGTATTATCACATGCTATATGTAAGGCTTACGTCACTACTCTCCTCAAAGAGACTGAGGAAGACATTGTGTGACGAACTTCTGGTAGTGATATGTCCTAGTAGTGAACGAACATCGTAATATTATCTTCCTAAGCCTGTCTGGTGTGTTTTTCGTACTATCACATGCTATATGTAAGGCTTACGTCACTACTCTCCTCAAAGAGACTGAGGAAGACATTGTGTGACGAACTTCTGGCAGTGATATGTCCCAGCAGTGAACGAACATCGTAATATTATCTTCCTAAGCTTATCTGGTGTGTTTTTTGTACTATCACATGCTATATGTAAGGCTTACAACGTCACTACTCTCCTCAAAGAGACTGAGGACGACTTTGTGTGACGAACTTCTGGCAGCGATATGTCCCAGTAGTGAACGAACATCGTAATATTATCTTCCTAAGCCTATCTGGTGTGTTTTTCGTACTATCACATGCTATATGTAAGGCTTACAACGTCACTACTCTCCTCAAAGAGACTGAGGAAGACCTTGTGTGACGAACTTCTGGCAGTGATATGTCCCAGCAGTGAACGAACATCGTAATATTATCTTCCTAAGCCTATCTGGTGTGTTTTTCGTACTATCACATGCTATATGTAAGGCTTACAACGTCACTACTCTCCTCAAAGAGACTGAGGAAGACCTTGTGTGACGAACTTCTGGCAGTGATATGTCCCAGTAGTGAACGAACATCGTAATATTATCTTCCTAAACCTATCTGGTGTGTTTTTCGTACTATCACATGCTATATGTAAGGCTTACAACGTCACTACTCTCCTCAAAGAGACTGAGGAAGACATTGTGTGACGAACTTCTAGCAGTGATATGTCCCAGTAGTGAACATACATCGTAATATTATCTTCCTAAACCTATCTGGTGTGTTTTTCGTACTATCACATGCTATATGTAAGGCTTACAACGTCACTACTCTCCTCAAAGAGACTGAGGACGACTTTGTGTGACGAACTTCTGGCAGCGATATGTCCCAGTAGTGAACGAACATCGTAATATTATCTTCCTAAGGCTATCTGGTGTGTTTTTCGTACAATCACATGCTATATGTAAGGCTTACGTCACTACTCTCCTCAAAGAGACTGAGGAAGACATTGTGTGACGAACTTCTGGCAGTGATATGTCCCAGTAGCGAACGAACATCGTAATAATATCTTCCTAAGCCTGTCTGGTGTGGTTTTCGTACTATGACATGCTATATGTAAGGCTTACTACGTCACTACTCTCCTCAAAGAGACTGAGGAAGACATTGTGTGACGAACTTCTGGCAGTGATATGTCCCAGTAGCGAACGAACATCGTAATAATATCTTCCTAAGCCTGTCTGGTGTGTTTTTCGTACCATCACATGCTATATGTAAGGCTTACAACGTCACTACTCTCCTCAAAGAGACTGAGGACGACTTTGTGTGACGAACTTCTGGCAGTGATATGTCCCAGTAGTGAACGAACATCGTAATATTATCTTCCTAAGCCTATCTGGTGTGTTTTTCGTACTATCACATGCTATATGTAAGGCTTACGTCACTACTTTCCTCAAAGAGACTGAGGAAGACATTGTGTGACGAACTTCTGGTAGTGATATGTACCAGTAGTGAACGAACATCGTAATATTATCTTCCTAAGCCTATCTGGTGTGTTTTTCGTACTATCACATGCTATATGTAAGGCTTACAACGTCACTACTCTCCTCAAAGAGACTGAGGAAGACATTGTGTGACGAACTTCTGGCAGTGATATGCCCCAGTAGTGAATGAACATCGTAATATTATCTTCCTAAGCCTATCTGGTGTGTTTTTCGTACTATCACATGCTATATGTAAGGCTTACAACGTCACTACTCTCCTCAAAGAGACTGAGGAAGACATTGTGTGACGAACTTCTGGTAGTGATATGTCCCAGTAGTGAATGAACATCGTAATATTATCTTCCTAAGCCTATCTGGTGTGTTTTTCGTACTATCACATGCTATATGTAAGGCTTACAACGTCACTACTCTCCTCAAAGAGACTGAGGACGACATTGTGTGACGAACTTCTGGCAGTGATATGTCCCAGTAGTGAACGAACATCGTAATATTATCTTCCTAAGCCTATCTGGTGTGTTTTTCGTACTATCACATGCTATATGTAAGGCTTACAACGTCACCACTCTCCTCAAAGAGACTGAGGAAGACATTGTGTGACGAATTTCTGGCAGTGGTATGTCCCAGAAGTGAACGAACATCGTAATATTATCTTCCTAAGCCTATCTGGTGTGTTTTTCGTACTATCACATGCTATATGTAAGGCTTACAACGTCTGTACTCTCCTCAAAGACTGAGGAAGACACTGTGTGACGAACTTCTGGCAGTGATATGTCCCAGTAGCGAACGAACATCGTAATATTATCTTGCTAAGCCTATCTGGTGTGTTTTTCGTACTATCACATGCTATATGTAAGGCTTACAACGTCACTATTCTCCTCAAAGAGACTGAGGAAGACATTGTGTGACGAACTTCTGGCAGTGATATGTCCCAGTAGTGAATGAACATCGTAATATTATCTTCCTAAGCCTATCTGGTGTGTTTTTCGTACTATCACATGCTATATGTAAGGCTTACGTCACTACTCTCCTCAAAGAGACTGAGGAAGACATTGTGTGACGAACTTCTGGCAGTGATATGTCCCAGTAGTGAATGAACATCGTAATATTATCTTCCTAAGCCTATCTGGTGTGTTTTTCGTACTAACACATGCTATATGTAAGGCTTACAACGTCTGTACTCTCCTCAAAGACTGAGGAAGACATTGTGTGACGAACTTCTGGCAGTGATATGTCCCAGTAGCGAACGAACATCGTAATATTATCTTCCTAAGCCTATCTGGTGTGTTTTTCGTACTATCACATGCTATATGTAAGGCTTACAACGTCACTACTCTCCTCAAAGAGACTGAGGAAGACATTGTGTGACGAACTTCTGGCAGTGATATGTCCCAGTAGTGAATGAACATCGTAATATTATCTTCCTAAGCCTATCTGGTGTGTTTTTCGTACTATCACATGCTATATGTAAGGCTTACGTCACTACTCTCCTCAAAGAGACTGAGGAAGACATTGTGTGACGAACTTCTGGCAGTGATATGTCCCAGTAGCGAACGAACATCGTAATAATATCTTCCTAAGCCAATCTGGTGTGTTTTTCGTACTATCACATGCTATATGTAAGGCTTACAACGTCACTACTCTCCTCAAAGAGACTGAGGAAGACATTGTGTGACGAACTTCTGGCAGTGATATGTCCCAGCAGTGAACGAACATCGTAATATTATCTTCCTAAGCCTATCTGGTGTGTTTTTCGTACTATCACATGCTATATGTAAGGCTTACAACGTCACTACTCTCCTCAAAGAGACTGAGGAAGACATTGTGTGACGAACTTCTGGCAGTGATATGCCCAGTAGCGAACGAACATCGTAATATTATCTTCCTAAGCTTATCTGGTGTGTTTTTCGTACTATCACATGCTATATGTAAGGCTTACATCGTCACTACTCTCCTCAAAGAGACTGAGGAAGACATTGTGTGACGAACTTCTGGCAGTGATATGCCCAGTAGTGAACGAACATCGTAATATTATCTTCCTAAGCCTATCTGGTGTGTTTTTCGTACTATCACATGCTATATGTAAGGCTTACGTCACTACTCTCCTCAAAGAGACTGAGGACGACATTGTGTGACGAACTTCTGGTAGTGATATGTCCCAGTAGTGAACGAACATCGTAATATTATCTTCCTAAGCCTATCTGGTGTGTTTTTCGTACTATCACATGCTATATGTAAGGCTTACAACGTCACTACTCTCCTCAAAGAGACTGAGGAAGACATTGTGTGACGAACTTCTGGCAGTGATATGTCCCAGTAGCGAACGAACATCGTAATAATATCTTCCTAAGCCTATCTGGTGTGTTTTTCGTACTATCACATGCTATATGTAAGGCTTACAACGTCACCACTCTCCTCAAAGGGACCGAGGAAGACATTGTGTGACGAACTTCTGGCAGTGATATGTCCCAGTAGCGAACGAACATCGTAATAATATCTTCCTTAGCCTATCTGGTGTGTTTTTCGTAATATCACATGCTATATGTAAGGCTTACAACGTCACTACTCTCCTCAAAGAGACTGAGGAAGACATTGTGTGACGAACTTCTGGCAGTGATATGTCCAGTAGTGAACGAACATCGTAATATTATCTTTCTAAGCCTATCTGGTGTGTTTTTCGTACTATCACATGCTATATGTAAGGCTTACAACGTCACTACTCTCCTCAAAGAGACTGAGGAAGACATTGTGTGACGAACTTCTGGCAGTGATATGCCCAGTAGTGAACGAACATCGTAATATTATCTTCCTAAACCTATCTGGTGTGTTTTTCGTACTATCACATGCTATATGTAAGGCTTAAAACGTCTGTACTCTCCTCAAAGACTGAGGAAGACACTGTGTGACGAACTTCTGGCAGTGATATGTCCCAGTAGCGAACGAACAGAGTAATATTATCTTCCTAAGCCTATCTGGTGTGTTTTTCGTACTATCACATGCTATATGTAAGGCTTACAACGTCACTACTCTCCTCAAAGAGACTGAGGAAGACATTGTGTGACGAACTTCTGGCAGTGATATGTCCCAGCAGTGAACGAACATCGTAATATTATCTTCCTAAACCTATCTGGTGTGTTTTTCGTACTATCACATGCTATATGTAAGGCTTACATCGTCACTACTCTCCTCAAAGAGACTGAGGAAGACATTGTGTGACGAACTTCTGGCAGTGATATGTCCCAGTAGTGAACGAACATCGTAATATTATCTTCCTAAGCCTATCTGGTGTGTTTTTCGTACTATCACATGCTATATGTAAGGCTTACAACGTCACTACTCTCCTCAAAGAGACTGAGGAAGACACTGTGTGACGAACTTCTGGCAGTGATATGTCCCAGCAGTGAAAGAACATCGTAATATTATCTTCCTAAGCCTATCTGGTGTGTTTTTCGTATTATCACATGCTATATGTAAGGCTTACGTCACTACTCTCCTCAAAGAGACTGAGGAAGACATTGTGTGACGAACTTCTGGCAGTGATATGTCCCAGCAGTGAAAGAACATCGTAATATTATCTTCCTAAGCTTATCTGGTGTGTTTTTCGTATTATCACATGCTATATGTAAGGCTTACGTCACTACTCTCCTCAAAGAGACTGAGGAAGACATTGTGTGACGAACTTCTGGTAGTGATATGTCCTAGTAGTGAACGAACATCGTAATATTATCTTCCTAAACCTATCTGGTGTGTTTTTCGTACTATCACATGCTATATGTAAGGCTTACGTCACTACTCTCCTCAAAGAGACTGAGGACGACATTGTGTGACAAACTTCTGGCAGTGATATGTCCCAGTAGTGAACGAACATCGTAATATTATCTTCCTAAGCCTATCTGGTGTGTTTTTCGTACTATCACATGCTATATGTAAGGCTTACAACGTCACTACTCTCCTCAAAGAGACTGAGGACGACTTTGTGTGACGAACTTCTGGCAGTGATATGTCCTAGTAGTGAACGAACATCGTAATATTATCTTCCTAAACCTATCTGGTGTGTTTTTCGTACTATCACATGCTATATGTAAGGCTTACGTCACTACTCTCCTCAAAGAGACTGAGGAAGACATTGTGTGACGAACTTCTGGCAGCGATATGTCCCAGTAGCGAACGAACATCGTAATAATATCTTCCTAAGCCTATCTGGTGTGTTTTTCGTATTATCACATGCTATATGTAAGGCTTACAACGTCACTACTCTCCTCAAAGAGACTGAGGAAGACATTGTGTGACGAACTTCTGGCAGTGATATGTCCCAGTAGTGAACGAACATCGTAATATTATCTTCCTAAGCCTATCTGGTGTGTTTTTCGTACTATCACATGCTATATGTAAGGCTTACGTCACTACTCTCCTCAAAGAGACTGAGGAAGACATTGTGTGACGAACTTCTGGTAGTGATATGTACCAGTAGTGAACGAACATCGTAATATTATCTTCCTAAGCCTATCTGGTGTGTTTTTTGTACTATCACATGCTATATGTAAGGCTTACAACGTCACTACTCTCCTCAAAGAGACTGAGGAAGACATTGTGTGACGAACTTCTGGTAGTGATATGTACCAGTAGTGAACGAACATCGTAATATTATCTTCCTAAGCCTATCTGGTGTGTTTTTTGTACTATCACATGCTATATGTAAGGCTTACAACGTCACTACTCTCCTCAAAGAGACTGAGGACGACTTTGTGTGACGAACTTCTGGCAGTGATGTCCTAGTAGTGAACGAACATTGTAATATTATCGTCCTAAGCCTATCTGGTGTGTTTTTCGTACTATCACATGCTATATGTAAGGCTTACGTCACTACTCTACTCAAAGAGACTGAGGAAGACATTGTGTGACGAACTTCTGGTAGTGATATGTACCAGTAGTGAACGAACATCGTAATATTATCTTCCTAAGCCTATCTGGTGTGTTTTTTGTACTATCACATGCTATATGTAAGGCTTACAACGTCACTACTCTCCTCAAAGAGACTGAGGACGACTTTGTGTGACGAACTTCTGGCAGTGATATGTCCTAGTAGTGAACGAACATCGTAATATTATCTTCCTAAGCCTATCTGGTGTGTTTTCGTACTATCACATGCTATATGTAAGGCTTACGTCACTACTCTCCTCAAAGAGACTGAGGAAGACATTGTGTGACGAACTTCTGGTAGTGATATGTACCAGTAGTGAACGAACATCGTAATATTATCTTCCTAAGCCTATCTGGTGTGTTTTTCGTACTAACACATGCTATATGTAAGGCTTACAACGTCTGTACTCTCCTCAAAGACTGAGGAAGACATTGTGTGACGAACTTCTGGCAGTGATATGTCCCAGTAGCGAACGAACATCGTAATATTATCTTCCTAAGCCTATCTGGTGTGTTTTTCGTACTATCACATGCTATATGTAAGGCTTACAACGTCACTACTCTCCTCAAAGAGACTGAGGAAGACATTGTGTGACGAACTTCTGGCAGTGATATGTCCCAGTAGTGAATGAACATCGTAATATTATCTTCCAAAGCCTATCTGGTGTGTTTTTCGTACTATCACATGCTATATGTAAGGCTTACGTCATTACTCTCCTCAAAGAGACTGAGGAAGACATTGTGTGACGAACTTCTGGCAGTGATATGTCCCAGTAGCGAACGAACATCGTAATAATATCTTCCTAAGCCAATCTGGTGTGTTTTTCGTACTATCACATGCTATATGTAAGGCTTACAACGTCACTACTCTCCTCAAAGAGACTGAGGAAGACATTGTGTGACGAACTTCTGGCAGTGATATGCCCAGTAGCGAACGAACATCGTAATATTATCTTCCTAAGCTTATCTGGTGTGTTTTTCGTACTATCACATGCTATATGTAAGGCTTACATCGTCACTACTCTCCTCAAAGAGACTGAGGAAGACATTGTGTGACGAACTTCTGGCAGTGATATGCCCAGTAGTGAACGAACATCGTAATATTATCTTCCTAAGCCTATCTGGTGTGTTTTTCGTACTATCACATGCTATATGTAAGGCTTACGTCACTACTCTCCTCAAAGAGACTGAGGACGACATTGTGTGACGAACTTCTGGTAGTGATATGTCCCAGTAGTGAACGAACATCGTAATATTATCTTCCTAAGCCTATCTGGTGTGTTTTTCGTACTATCACATGCTATATGTAAGGCTTACAACGTCACTACTCTCCTCAAAGAGACTGAGGAAGACATTGTGTGACGAACTTCTGGCAGTGATATGTCCCAGTAGCGAACGAACATCGTAATAATATCTTCCTAAGCCTATCTGGTGTGTTTTTCGTACTATCACATGCTATATGTAAGGCTTACAACGTCACCACTCTCCTCAAAGGGACCGAGGAAGACATTGTGTGACGAACTTCTGGCAGTGATATGTCCCAGTAGCGAACGAACATCGTAATAATATCTTCCTAAGCCTATCTGGTGTGTTTTTCGTAATATCACATGCTATATGTAAGGCTTACAACGTCACTACTCTCCTCAAAGAGACTGAGGAAGACATTGTGTGACGAACTTCTGGCAGTGATATGTCCAGTAGTGAACGAACATCGTAATATTATCTTTCTAAGCCTATCTGGTGTGTTTTTCGTACTATCACATGCTATATGTAAGGCTTACAACGTCACTACTCTCCTCAAAGAGACTGAGGAAGACATTGTGTGACGAACTTCTGGCAGTGATATGCCCAGTAGTGAACGAACATCGTAATATTATCTTCCTAAACCTATCTGGTGTGTTTTTCGTACTATCACATGCTATATGTAAGGCTTACAACGTCTGTACTCTCCTCAAAGACTGAGGAAGACACTGTGTGACGAACTTCTGGCAGTGATATGTCCCAGTAGCGAACGAACAGAGTAATATTATCTTCCTAAGCCTATCTGGTGTGTTTTTCGTACTATCACATGCTATATGTAAGGCTTACAACGTCACTACTCTCCTCAAAGAGACTGAGGAAGACATTGTGTGACGAACTTCTGGCAGTGATATGTCCCAGCAGTGAACGAACATCGTAATATTATCTTCCTAAACCTATCTGGTGTGTTTTTCGTACTATCACATGCTATATGTAAGGCTTACATCGTCACTACTCTCCTCAAAGAGACTGAGGAAGACATTGTGTGACGAACTTCTGGCAGTGATATGTCCCAGTAGTGAACGAACATCGTAATATTATCTTCCTAAGCCTATCTGGTGTGTTTTTCGTACTATCACATGCTATATGTAAGGCTTACAACGTCACTACTCTCCTCAAAGAGACTGAGGAAGACATTGGGTGACGAACTTCTGGCAGTGATATGTCCCAGTAGTGAACGAACATCGTAATATTATCTTCCTAAGCCTATCTGGTGTGTTTTTCGTACTATCACATGCTATATGTAAGGCTTACAACGTCACTACTCTCCTCAATGAGACTGAGGAAGACACTGTGTGACGAACTTCTGGCAGTGATATGTCCCAGCAGTGAAAGAACATCGTAATATTATCTTCCTAAGCCTATCTGGTGTGTTTTTCGTATTATCACATGCTATATGTAAGGCTTACGTCACTACTCTCCTCAAAGAGACTGAGGAAGACATTGTGTGACGAACTTCTGGCAGTGATATGTCCCAGCAGTGAAAGAACATCGTAATATTATCTTCCTAAGCTTATCTGGTGTGTTTTTCGTATTATCACATGCTATATGTAAGGCTTACGTCACTACTCTCCTCAAAGAGACTGAGGAAGACATTGTGTGACGAACTTCTGGTAGTGATATGTCCTAGTAGTGAACGAACATCGTAATATTATCTTCCTAAGCCTATCTGGTGTGTTTTTTGTACTATCACATGCTATATGTAAGGCTTACGTCACTACTCTCCTCAAAGAGACTGAGGACGACATTGTGTGACGAACTTCTGGCAGTGATATGTCCCAGTAGTGAACGAACATCGTAATATTATCTTCCTAAGCCTATCTGGTGTGTTTTTCGTACTATCACATGCTATATGTAAGGCTTACAACGTCACTACTCTCCTCAAAGAGACTGAGGACGACTTTGTGTGACGAACTTCTGGCAGTGATATGTCCTAGTAGTGAACGAACATCGTAATATTATCTTCCTAAACCTATCTGGTGTGTTTTTCGTACTATCACATGCTATATGTAAGGCTTACGTCACTACTCTCCTCAAAGAGACTGAGGAAGACATTGTGTGACGAACTTCTGGCAGCGATATGTCCCAGTAGCGAACGAACATCGTAATAATATCTTCCTAAGCCTATCTGGTGTGTTTTTCGTATTATCACATGCTATATGTAAGGCTTACAACGTCACTACTCTCCTCAAAGAGACTGAGGAAGACATTGTGTGACGAACTTCTGGCAGTGATATGTCCCAGTAGTGAACGAACATCGTAATATTATCTTCCTAAGCCTATCTGGTGTGTTTTTCGTACTATCACATGCTATATGTAAGGCTTACGTCACTACTCTCCTCAAAGAGACTGAGGAAGACATTGTGTGACGAACTTCTGGTAGTGATATGTACCAGTAGTGAACGAACATCGTAATATTATCTTCCTAAGCCTATCTGGTGTGTTTTTTGTACTATCACATGCTATATGTAAGGCTTACAACGTCACTACTCTCCTCAAAGAGACTGAGGAAGACATTGTGTGACGAACTTCTGGTAGTGATATGTACCAGTAGTGAACGAACATCGTAATATTATCTTCCTAAGCCTATCTGGTGTGTTTTTTGTACTATCACATGCTATATGTAAGGCTTACAACGTCACTACTCTCCTCAAAGAGACTGAGGACGACTTTGTGTGACGAACTTCTGGCAGTGATGTCCTAGTAGTGAACGAACATCGTAATATTATCTTCCTAAGCCTATCTGGTGTGTTTTTCGTACTATCACATGCTATATGTAAGGCTTACGTCACTACTCTACTCAAAGAGACTGAGGAAGACATTGTGTGACGAACTTCTGGTAGTGATATGTACCAGTAGTGAACGAACATCGTAATATTATCTTCCTAAGCCTATCTGGTGTGTTTTTTGTACTATCACATGCTATATGTAAGGCTTACAACGTCACTACTCTCCTCAAAGAGACTGAGGACGACTTTGTGTGACGAACTTCTGGCAGTGATATGTCCTAGTAGTGAACGAACATCGTAATATTATCTTCCTAAGCCTATCTGGTGTGTTTTCGTACTATCACATGCTATATGTAAGGCTTACGTCACTACTCTCCTCAAAGAGACTGAGGAAGACATTGTGTGACGAACTTCTGGCAGTGATATGTCCCAGTAGTGAACGAACATCGTAATATAATCTTCCTAAGCCTGTCTGGTGTGTTTTTCGTACTATCACATGCTATATGTAAGGCTTACAACGTCACTACTCTCCTCAAAGAGACTGAGGACGACATTGTGTGACGAACTTCTGGCAGTGATATGTCCCAGTAGTGAACGAACATCGTAATATTATCTTCCTGAACCTATCTGGTGTGTTTTTCGTACTATCACATGCTATATGTAAGGCTTACGTCACTACTCTCCTCAAAGAGACTGAGGAAGACATTGTATGACGAACTTCTGGCAGTGATATGTCCTAGTAGTGAACGAACATCGTAATAATATCTTCCTAAGCTTATCTGGTGTGTTTTTCGTACTATCACATGCTATATGTAAGGCTTACGTCACTACTCTCCTCAAAGAGACTGAGGAAGACATTGTATGACGAACTTCTGGCAGTGATATGTCCTAGTAGTGAACGAACATCGTAATATTATCTTCCTAAGCTTATCTGGTGTGTTTTTCGTACTATCACATGCTATATGTAAGGCTTACGTCACTACTCTCCTCAAAGAGACTGAGGAAGACATTGTATGACGAACTTCTGGCAGTGATATGTCCTAGTAGTGAACGAACATCGTAATAATATCTTCCTAAGCTTATCTGGTGTGTTTTTCGTACTATCACATGCTATATGTAAGGCTTACAACGTCACTACTCTCCTCAAAGAGACTGAGGAAGACATTGTATGACGAACTTCTGGCAGTGATATGTCCTAGTAGTGAACGAACATCGTAATAATATCTTCCTAAGCCTATCTGGTGTGTTTTTCGTACTATCACATGCTATATGTAAGGCTTACAACGTCACTACTCTCCTCAAACAGACTGAGGACGACATTGTGTGACGAACTTCTGGCAGTGATATGTCCCAGTAGTGAACGAACATCGTAATAATATCTTCCTAAGTCTATCTGGTGTGTTTTTCGTACTATCACATGCTATATGTAAGGCTTACAACGTCACTACTCTCCTCAAAGAGACTGAGGACGACATTGTGTGACGAACTTCTGGCAGTGATATGTCCCAGTAGTGAACGAACATCGTAATATTATCTTCCTAAGCTTATCTGGTGTGTTTTTCGTACTATCACATGCTATATGTAAGGCTTACAACGTCACTACTCTCCTCAAAGAGCCAGAGGAAGACATTGTGTGACGAACTTCTGGCAGTGATATGTCCCAGTAGTGAACGAACATCGTAATATTATCTTCCTAAACCTATCTGGTGTGTTTTTCGTACTATCACATGCTATATGTAAGGCTTACAACGTCACTACTCTCCTCAAAGAGACTGAGGACGACATTGTGTGACGAACTTCTGGCAGTGATATGTCCCAGTAGTGAACGAACATCGTAATATTATCTTCCTAAGCTTATCTGGTGTGTTTTTCGTACTATCACATGCTATATGTAAGGCTTACAACGTCACTACTCTCCTCAAAGAGACAGAGGAAGACATTGTGTGACGAACTTCTGGCAGTGATATGTCCCAGTAGTGAACGAATATCGTAATATTATCTTCCTAAACCTATCTGGTGTGTTTTTCGTACTATCACATGCTATATGTAAGGCTTACGTCACTACTGTCCTCAAAGAGACTGAGGACGACTTTGTGTGACGAACTTCTGGCAGCGATATGTCCCAGTAGTGAACGAACATCGTAATATTATCTTCCTAAGGCTATCTGGTGTGTTTTTCGTACTATCACATGCTATTTGTAAGGCTTACAACGTCACTACTCTCCTCAAAGAGACTGAGGAAGACATTGTGTGACGAACCTCTGGCAGTGATATGTCCCAGTAGTGAACATACATCGTAATATTATCTTCCTAAGCCTATCTGGTGTGTTTTTCGTATTATCACATGCTATATGTAAGGCTTACAACGTCACTACTCTCCTCAGACTGAGGACGACATTGTGTGACGAACTTCTGGCAGTGATATGTCCCAGTAGTGAACGAACATCGTAATATTATCTTCCTAAGCCTATCTGGTGTGTTTTTCGTACTATCACATGCTATATGTAAGGCTTACAACGTCACTACTCTCCTCAAAGAGACTGAGGACGACTTTGTGTGACGAACCTCTGGCAGTGATATGTCCCAGTAGTGAACGAACATCGTAATATTATTTTCCTAAGCCTATCTGGTGTGTTTTTCGTACTATCACATGCTATATGTAAGGCTTACAACGTCACTACTCTCCTCAAAGAGACTGAGGAAGACATTGTGTGACGAACTTCTGGCAGTGATATCTCCCAGTACTGAACGAACATCGTAATATTATCTTCCTAAGCCTATCTGGTGTGTTTTTCGTACTATCACATGCTATATGTAAGGCTTACAACGTCACTACTCTCCTCAAAGAGACTGAGGAAGACATTGTGTGACGAACTTCTGGCAGTGATATGTCCTAGTAGTGAACGAACATCGTAATAATATCTTCCTAAGCCTATCTGGTGTGTTTTTCGTACTATCAAATGCTATATGTAAGGCTTACAACGTCACTACTCTCCTCAAACAGACTGAGGACGACATTGTGTGACGAACTTCTGGCAGTGATATGTCCCAGTAGTGAACGAACATCGTAATAATATCTTCCTAAGTCTATCTGGTGTGTTTTTCGTACTATCACATGCTATATGTAAGGCTTACAACGTCACTACTCTCCTCAAAGAGACTGAGGACGACATTGTGTGACGAACTTCTGGCAGTGATATGTCCCAGTAGTGAACGAACATCGTAATATTATCTTCCTAAGCTTATCTGGTGTGTTTTTCGTACTATCACATGCTATATGTAAGGCTTACAACGTCACTACTCTCCTCAAAGAGACAGAGGAAGACATTGTGTGACGAACTTCTGGCAGTGATATGTCCCAGTAGTGAACGAACATCGTAATATTATCTTCCTAAACCTATCTGGTGTGTTTTTCGTACTATCACATGCTATATGTAAGGCTTACAACGTCACTACTCTCCTCAAAGAGACTGAGGACGACATTGTGTGACGAACTTCTGGCAGTGATATGTCCCAGTAGTGAACGAACATCGTAATATTATCTTCCTAAGCTTATCTGGTGTGTTTTTCGTACTATCACATGCTATATGTAAGGCTTACAACGTCACTACTCTCCTCAAAGAGACAGAGGAAGACATTGTGTGACGAACTTCTGGCAGTGATATGTCCCAGTAGTGAACGAATATCGTAATATTATCTTCCTAAACCTATCTGGTGTGTTTTTCGTACTATCACATGCTATATGTAAGGCTTACGTCACTACTGTCCTCAAAGAGACTGAGGACGACTTTGTGTGACGAACTTCTGGCAGCGATATGTCCCAGTAGTGAACGAACATCGTAATATTATCTTCCTAAGGCTATCTGGTGTGTTTTTCGTACTATCACATGCTATTTGTAAGGCTTACAACGTCACTACTCTCCTCAAAGAGACTGAGGAAGACATTGTGTGACGAACCTCTGGCAGTGATATGTCCCAGTAGTGAACATACATCGTAATATTATCTTCCTAAGCCTATCTGGTGTGTTTTTCGTATTATCACATGCTATATGTAAGGCTTACAACATCACTACTCTCCTCAGACTGAGGACGACATTGTGTGACGAACTTCTGGCAGTGATATGTCTCAGTAGTGAACGAACATCGTAATATTATCTTCCTAAGCCTATCTGGTGTGTTTTTCGTACTATCACATGCTATATGTAAGGCTTACAACGTCACTACTCTCCTCAAAGAGACTGAGGACGACTTTGTGTGACGAACCTCTGGCAGTGATATGTCCCAGTAGTGAACGAACATCGTAATATTATTTTCCTAAGCCTATCTGGTGTGTTTTTCGTACTATCACATGCTATATGTAAGGCTTACAACGTCACTACTCTCCTCAAAGAGACTGAGGAAGACATTGTATGACGAACTTCTGGCAGTGATATGTCCTAGTAGTGAACGAACATCGTAATATTATCTTCCTAAGCTTATCTGGTGTGTTTTTCGTACTATCACATGCTATATGTAAGGCTTACGTCACTACTCTCCTCAAAGAGACTGAGGAAGACATTGTATGACGAACTTCTGGCAGTGATATGTCCTAGTAGTGAACGAACATCGTAATAATATCTTCCTAAGCTTATCTGGTGTGTTTTTCGTACTATCACATGCTATATGTAAGGCTTACAACGTCACTACTCTCCTCAAAGAGACTGAGGAAGACATTGTATGACGCACTTCTGGCAGTGATATGTCCTAGTAGTGAACGAACATCGTAATAATATCTTCCTAAGCCTATCTGGTGTGTTTTTCGTACTATCACATGCTATATGTAAGGCTTACAACGTCACTACTCTCCTCAAACAGACTGAGGACGACATTGTGTGACGAACTTCTGGCAGTGATATGTCCCAGTAGTGAACGAACATCGTAATAATATCTTCCTAAGTCTATCTGGTGTGTTTTTCGTACTATCACATGCTATATGTAAGGCTTACAACGTCACTACTCTCCTCAAAGAGACTGAGGACGACATTGTGTGACGAACTTCTGGCAGTGATATGTCCCAGTAGTGAA
This sequence comes from Mantis religiosa, assembly GCA_030765055.1. NCBI lineage: Eukaryota > Metazoa > Arthropoda > Insecta > Mantodea > Mantidae > Mantis > Mantis religiosa. The sequence goes on along the minus strand of CM060953.1, from coordinate 2,436,434 downwards.
CGAACATCGTAATATTATCTTCCTAAGCTTATCTGGTGTGTTTTTCGTACTATCACATGCTATATGTAAGGCTTACAACGTCACAACTCTCCTCAAAGAGACAGAGGAAGACATTGTGTGACGAACTTCTGGCAGTGATATGTCCCAGTAGTGAACGAACATCGTAATATTATCTTCCTAAACCTATCTGGTGTGTTTTTCGTACTATCACATGCTATATGTAAGGCTTACAACGTCACTACTCTCCTCAAAGAGACTGAGGACGACATTGTGTGACGAACTTCTGGCAGTGATATGTCCCAGTAGTGAACGAACATCGTAATATTATCTTCCTAAGCTTATCTGGTGTGTTTTTCGTACTATCACATGCTATATGTAAGGCTTACAACGTCACTACTCTCCTCAAAGAGACAGAGGAAGACATTGTGTGACGAACTTCTGGCAGTGATATGTCCCAGTAGTGAACGAATATCGTAATATTATCTTCCTAAACCTATCTGGTGTGTTTTTCGTACTATCACATGCTATATGTAAGGCTTACGTCACTACTGTCCTCAAAGAGACTGAGGACGACTTTGTGTGACGAACTTCTGGCAGCGATATGTCCCAGTAGTGAACGAACATCGTAATATTATCTTCCTAAGGCTATCTGGTGTGTTTTTCGTACTATCACATGCTATTTGTAAGGCTTACAACGTCACTACTCTCCTCAAAGAGACTGAGGAAGACATTGTGTGACGAACCTCTGGCAGTGATATGTCCCAGTAGTGAACATACATCGTAATATTATCTTCCTAAGCCTATCTGGTGTGTTTTTCGTATTATCACATGCTATATGTAAGGCTTACAACGTCACTACTCTCCTCAGACTGAGGACGACATTGTGTGACGAACTTCTGGCAGTGATATGTCCCAGTAGTGAACGAACATCGTAATATTATCTTCCTAAGCCTATCAGGTGTGTTTTTCGTACTATCACATGCTATATGTAAGGCTTACAACGTCACTACTCTCCTCAAAGAGACTGAGGACGACTTTGTGTGACGAACCTCTGGCAGTGATATGTCCCAGTAGTGAACGAACATCGTAATATTATTTTCCTAAGCCTATCTGGTGTGTTTTTCGTACTATCACATGTTATATGTAAGGCTTACAACGTCACTACTCTCCTCAAAGAGACTGAGGAAGACATTGTGTGACGAACTTCTGGCAGTGATATCTCCCAGTACTGAACGAACATCGTAATATTATCTTCCTAAGCCTATCTGGTGTGTTTTTCGTACTATCACATGCTATATGTAAGGCTTACAACGTCACTACTCTCCTCAAAGAGACTGAGGAAGACATTGAGTGACGAACTTCTGGCAGTGGTATGTCCCAGTAGCGAACGAACATCGTAATATTATCTTCCTAAGCCTATATGGTGTGGTTTTCGTACTATCACATGCTATATGTAAGGCTTACAACGTCACTACTCTCCTCAAAGAGACTGAGGAAGACATTGTGTGACGAACTTCTGGCAGTGATATGTCCCAGCAGTGAACGAACATCGTAATATTATCTTCCTAAGCCTATCTGGTGTGTTTTTCGTACTATCACATGCTATATGTAAGGCTTACGTCACTACTCTCCTCAAAGAGACTGAGAAAGACCTTGTGTGACGAACTTCTGGCAGTGGTATGTCCCAGTAGCGAACGAACATCGTAATATTATCTTCCTAAGCCTATCTGGTGTGTTTTCGTACTATCACATGCTATATGTAAGGCTTACAACGTCACTACTCTCCTCAAAGAGACTGAGGACGACATTGTGTGACGAACTTCTGGCAGTGATATGTCCCAGTAGTGAACGAAAATCGTAATATTATCTTCCTAAGCCTATCTGGTGTGTTTTTCGTACTATCACATGCTATATGTAAGGCTTACAACGTCACTACTCTCCTCAAAGAGACTGAGGAAGACATTGTGTGACGAACTTCTGGCAGTGATATGTCCCAGTAGCGAACGAACATCGTAATATTATCTTCCTAAGCTTATCTGGTGTGTTTTTCGTACTATCACATGCTATATGTAAGGCTTACAACGTCACTACTCTCCTCAAAGAGACTGAGAAAGACCTTGTGTGACGAACTTCTGGCAGTGATATGTCCCAGTAGTGAACGAACATCGTAATATTATCTTCCTAAGCCTATCTGGTGTGTTTTTCGTACTATCACATGCTATATGTAAGGCTTACATCGTCACTACTCTCCTCAAAGAGACTGAGGAAGACATTGTGTGACGAACTTCTGGCAGTGATATGTCCAGTAGTGAACGAACATCGTAATATTATCTTTCTAAGCCTATCTGGTGTGTTTTTCGTACTATCACATGCTATATGTAAGGCTTACGTCACTACTCTCCTCAAAGAGACTGAGGAAGACTTTGTGTGACGAACTTCTGGCAGTGATATGTCCCAGTAGTGAACGAACATCGTAATATTATTTTCCTAAGCCTATCTGGTGTGTTTTTCGTACTATCACATGCTATATGTAAGGCTTACAACGTCACTACTCTCCTCAAAGAGACTGAGGAAGACATTGTGTGACGAACTTCTGGCAGTGATATCTCCCAGTACTGAACGAACATCGTAATATTATCTTCCTAAGCCTATCTGGTGTGTTTTTCGTACTATCACATGCTATATGTAAGGCTTACAACGTCACTACTCTCCTCAAAGAGACTGAGGAAGACATTGTGTGACGAACTTCTGGCAGTGATATGTCCTAGTAGTGAACGAACATCGTAATAATATCTTCCTAAGCCTATCTGGTGTGTTTTTCGTACTATCAAATGCTATATGTAAGGCTTACAACGTCACTACTCTCCTCAAACAGACTGAGGACGACATTGTGTGACGAACTTCTGGCAGTGATATGTCCCAGTAGTGAACGAACATCGTAATAATATCTTCCTAAGTCTATCTGGTGTGTTTTTCGTACTATCACATGCTATATGTAAGGCTTACAACGTCACTACTCTCCTCAAAGAGACTGAGGACGACATTGTGTGACGAACTTCTGGCAGTGATATGTCCCAGTAGTGAACGAACATCGTAATATTATCTTCCTAAGCTTATCTGGTGTGTTTTTCGTACTATCACATGCTATATGTAAGGCTTACAACGTCACTACTCTCCTCAAAGAGACAGAGGAAGACATTGTGTGACGAACTTCTGGCAGTGATATGTCCCAGTAGTGAACGAACATCGTAATATTATCTTCCTAAACCTATCTGGTGTGTTTTTCGTACTATCACATGCTATATGTAAGGCTTACAACGTCACTACTCTCCTCAAAGAGACTGAGGACGACATTGTGTGACGAACTTCTGGCAGTGATATGTCCCAGTAGTGAACGAACATCGTAATATTATCTTCCTAAGCTTATCTGGTGTGTTTTTCGTACTATCACATGCTATATGTAAGGCTTACAACGTCACTACTCTCCTCAAAGAGACAGAGGAAGACATTGTGTGACGAACTTCTGGCAGTGATATGTCCCAGTAGTGAACGAATATCGTAATATTATCTTCCTAAACCTATCTGGTGTGTTTTTCGTACTATCACATGCTATATGTAAGGCTTACGTCACTACTGTCCTCAAAGAGACTGAGGACGACTTTGTGTGACGAACTTCTGGCAGCGATATGTCCCAGTAGTGAACGAACATCGTAATATTATCTTCCTAAGGCTATCTGGTGTGTTTTTCGTACTATCACATGCTATTTGTAAGGCTTACAACGTCACTACTCTCCTCAAAGAGACTGAGGAAGACATTGTGTGACGAACCTCTGGCAGTGATATGTCCCAGTAGTGAACATACATCGTAATATTATCTTCCTAAGCCTATCTGGTGTGTTTTTCGTATTATCACATGCTATATGTAAGGCTTACAACATCACTACTCTCCTCAGACTGAGGACGACATTGTGTGACGAACTTCTGGCAGTGATATGTCTCAGTAGTGAACGAACATCGTAATATTATCTTCCTAAGCCTATCTGGTGTGTTTTTCGTACTATCACATGCTATATGTAAGGCTTACAACGTCACTACTCTCCTCAAAGAGACTGAGGACGACTTTGTGTGACGAACCTCTGGCAGTGATATGTCCCAGTAGTGAACGAACATCGTAATATTATTTTCCTAAGCCTATCTGGTGTGTTTTTCGTACTATCACATGCTATATGTAAGGCTTACAACGTCACTACTCTCCTCAAAGAGACTGAGGAAGACATTGTATGACGAACTTCTGGCAGTGATATGTCCTAGTAGTGAACGAACATCGTAATATTATCTTCCTAAGCTTATCTGGTGTGTTTTTCGTACTATCACATGCTATATGTAAGGCTTACGTCACTACTCTCCTCAAAGAGACTGAGGAAGACATTGTATGACGAACTTCTGGCAGTGATATGTCCTAGTAGTGAACGAACATCGTAATAATATCTTCCTAAGCTTATCTGGTGTGTTTTTCGTACTATCACATGCTATATGTAAGGCTTACAACGTCACTACTCTCCTCAAAGAGACTGAGGAAGACATTGTATGACGCACTTCTGGCAGTGATATGTCCTAGTAGTGAACGAACATCGTAATAATATCTTCCTAAGCCTATCTGGTGTGTTTTTCGTACTATCACATGCTATATGTAAGGCTTACAACGTCACTACTCTCCTCAAACAGACTGAGGACGACATTGTGTGACGAACTTCTGGCAGTGATATGTCCCAGTAGTGAACGAACATCGTAATAATATCTTCCTAAGTCTATCTGGTGTGTTTTTCGTACTATCACATGCTATATGTAAGGCTTACAACGTCACTACTCTCCTCAAAGAGACTGAGGACGACATTGTGTGACGAACTTCTGGCAGTGATATGTCCCAGTAGTGAACGAACATCGTAATATTATCTTCCTAAGCTTATCTGGTGTGTTTTTCGTACTATCACATGCTATATGTAAGGCTTACAACGTCACAACTCTCCTCAAAGAGACAGAGGAAGACATTGTGTGACGAACTTCTGGCAGTGATATGTCCCAGTAGTGAACGAACATCGTAATATTATCTTCCTAAACCTATCTGGTGTGTTTTTCGTACTATCACATGCTATATGTAAGGCTTACAACGTCACTACTCTCCTCAAAGAGACTGAGGACGACATTGTGTGACGAACTTCTGGCAGTGATATGTCCCAGTAGTGAACGAACATCGTAATATTATCTTCCTAAGCTTATCTGGTGTGTTTTTCGTACTATCACATGCTATATGTAAGGCTTACAACGTCACTACTCTCCTCAAAGAGACAGAGGAAGACATTGTGTGACGAACTTCTGGCAGTGATATGTCCCAGTAGTGAACGAATATCGTAATATTATCTTCCTAAACCTATCTGGTGTGTTTTTCGTACTATCACATGCTATATGTAAGGCTTACGTCACTACTGTCCTCAAAGAGACTGAGGACGACTTTGTGTGACGAACTTCTGGCAGCGATATGTCCCAGTAGTGAACGAACATCGTAATATTATCTTCCTAAGGCTATCTGGTGTGTTTTTCGTACTATCACATGCTATTTGTAAGGCTTACAACGTCACTACTCTCCTCAAAGAGACTGAGGAAGACATTGTGTGACGAACCTCTGGCAGTGATATGTCCCAGTAGTGAACATACATCGTAATATTATCTTCCTAAGCCTATCTGGTGTGTTTTTCGTATTATCACATGCTATATGTAAGGCTTACAACGTCACTACTCTCCTCAGACTGAGGACGACATTGTGTGACGAACTTCTGGCAGTGATATGTCCCAGTAGTGAACGAACATCGTAATATTATCTTCCTAAGCCTATCAGGTGTGTTTTTCGTACTATCACATGCTATATGTAAGGCTTACAACGTCACTACTCTCCTCAAAGAGACTGAGGACGACTTTGTGTGACGAACCTCTGGCAGTGATATGTCCCAGTAGTGAACGAACATCGTAATATTATTTTCCTAAGCCTATCTGGTGTGTTTTTCGTACTATCACATGTTATATGTAAGGCTTACAACGTCACTACTCTCCTCAAAGAGACTGAGGAAGACATTGTGTGACGAACTTCTGGCAGTGATATCTCCCAGTACTGAACGAACATCGTAATATTATCTTCCTAAGCCTATCTGGTGTGTTTTTCGTACTATCACATGCTATATGTAAGGCTTACAACGTCACTACTCTCCTCAAAGAGACTGAGGAAGACATTGTGTGACGAACTTCTGGCAGTGGTATGTCCCAGTAGCGAACGAACATCGTAATATTATCTTCCTAAGCCTATATGGTGTGGTTTTCGTACTATCACATGCTATATGTAAGGCTTACAACGTCACTACTCTCCTCAAAGAGACTGAGGAAGACATTGTGTGACGAACTTCTGGCAGTGATATGTCCCAGCAGTGAACGAACATCGTAATATTATCTTCCTAAGCCTATCTGGTGTGTTTTTCGTACTATCACATGCTATATGTAAGGCTTACGTCACTACTCTCCTCAAAGAGACTGAGAAAGACCTTGTGTGACGAACTTCTGGCAGTGGTATGTCCCAGTAGCGAACGAACATCGTAATATTATCTTCCTAAGCCTATCTGGTGTGTTTTCGTACTATCACATGCTATATGTAAGGCTTACAACGTCACTACTCTCCTCAAAGAGACTGAGGACGACATTGTGTGACGAACTTCTGGCAGTGATATGTCCCAGTAGTGAACGAAAATCGTAATATTATCTTCCTAAGCCTATCTGGTGTGTTTTTCGTACTATCACATGCTATATGTAAGGCTTACAACGTCACTACTCTCCTCAAAGAGACTGAGGAAGACATTGTGTGACGAACTTCTGGCAGTGATATGTCCCAGTAGCGAACGAACATCGTAATATTATCTTCCTAAGCTTATCTGGTGTGTTTTTCGTACTATCACATGCTATATGTAAGGCTTACAACGTCACTACTCTCCTCAAAGAGACTGAGAAAGACCTTGTGTGACGAACTTCTGGCAGTGATATGTCCCAGTAGTGAACGAACATCGTAATATTATCTTCCTAAGCCTATCTGGTGTGTTTTTCGTACTATCACATGCTATATGTAAGGCTTACATCGTCACTACTCTCCTCAAAGAGACTGAGGAAGACATTGTGTGACGAACTTCTGGCAGTGATATGTCCAGTAGTGAACGAACATCGTAATATTATCTTTCTAAGCCTATCTGGTGTGTTTTTCGTACTATCACATGCTATATGTAAGGCTTACGTCACTACTCTCCTCAAAGAGACTGAGGAAGACTTTGTGTGACGAACTTCTGGCAGTGATATGTCCCAGTAGTGAACGAACATCGTAATATTATCTTCCTAAGTCTATCTGGTGTGTTTTTCGTACTATCACATGCTATATGTAAGGCTTACAACGTCACTACTCTCCTCAAAGAGACTGAGGACGACATTGTGTGACGAACTTCTGGCAGTGATATGTCCCAGCAGTGAAAGAACATCGTAATATTATCTTCCTAAGCCTATCTGGTGTGTTTTTCGTACTATCACATGCTATATGTAAGGCTTACAACGTCACTACTCTCCTCAAAGAGACTGAGGAAGACATTGTGTGACGAACTTCTGGCAGTGATATGTCCCAGTAGTGAACGAACATCGTAATATTATCTTCCTAAGCCTATCTGGTGTGTTTTTCGTACTATCACATGCTATATGTAAGGCTTACAACGTCACTACTCTCCTCAAAGAGACTGAGGAAGACATTGTGTGACGAACTTCTGGCAGTGATATGTCCCAGTAGTGAACGAACATCGTAATATTATCTTCCTAAGCCTATCTGGTGTGTTTTTCGTACTATCACATGCTATATGTAAGGCTTACAACGTCACTACTCTCCTCAAAGAGACAGAGGAAGACATTGTGTAACGAACTTCTGGCAGTGATATGTCCCAGTAGTGAACGAATATCGTAATATTATCTTCCTAAACCTATCTGGTGTGTTTTTCGTACTATCACATGCTATATGTAAGGCTTACGTCACTACTGTCCTCAAAGAGACTGAGGACGACTTTGTGTGACGAACTTCTGGCAGCGATATGTCCCAGTAGTGAACGAACATCGTAATATTATCTTCCTAAGGCTATCTGGTGTGTTTTTCGTACTATCACATGCTATTTGTAAGGCTTACAACGTCACTACTCTCCTCAAAGAGACTGAGGAAGACATTGTGTGACGAACCTCTGGCAGTGATATGTCCCAGTAGTGAACATACATCGTAATATTATCTTCCTAAGCCTATCTGGTGTGTTTTTCGTATTATCACATGCTATATGTAAGGCTTACAACGTCACTACTCTCCTCAGACTGAGGACGACATTGTGTGACGAACTTCTGGCAGTGATATGTCCCAGTAGTGAACGAACATCGTAATATTATCTTCCTAAGCCTATCTGGTGTGTTTTTCGTACTATCACATGCTATATGTAAGGCTTACAACGTCACTACTCTCCTCAAAGAGACTGAGGACGACTTTGTGTGACGAACCTCTGGCAGTGATATGTCCCAGTAGTGAACGAACATCGTAATATTATTTTCCTAAGCCTATCTGGTGTGTTTTTCGTACTATCACATGCTATATGTAAGGCTTACAACGTCACTACTCTCCTCAAAGAGACTGAGGAAGACATTGTGTGACGAACTTCTGGCAGTGATATCTCCCAGTACTGAACGAACATCGTAATATTATCTTCCTAAGCCTATCTGGTGTGTTTTTCGTACTATCACATGCTATATGTAAGGCTTACAACGTCACTACTCTCCTCAAAGAGACTGAGGAAGACATTGTGTGACGAACTTCTGGCAGTGATATGTCCTAGTAGTGAACGAACATCGTAATAATATCTTCCTAAGCCTATCTGGTGTGTTTTTCGTACTATCAAATGCTATATGTAAGGCTTACAACGTCACTACTCTCCTCAAACAGACTGAGGACGACATTGTGTGACGAACTTCTGGCAGTGATATGTCCCAGTAGTGAACGAACATCGTAATAATATCTTCCTAAGTCTATCTGGTGTGTTTTTCGTACTATCACATGCTATATGTAAGGCTTACAACGTCACTACTCTCCTCAAAGAGACTGAGGACGACATTGTGTGACGAACTTCTGGCAGTGATATGTCCCAGTAGTGAACGAACATCGTAATATTATCTTCCTAAGCTTATCTGGTGTGTTTTTCGTACTATCACATGCTATATGTAAGGCTTACAACGTCACTACTCTCCTCAAAGAGACAGAGGAAGACATTGTGTGACGAACTTCTGGCAGTGATATGTCCCAGTAGTGAACGAACATCGTAATATTATCTTCCTAAACCTATCTGGTGTGTTTTTCGTACTATCACATGCTATATGTAAGGCTTACAACGTCACTACTCTCCTCAAAGAGACTGAGGACGACATTGTGTGACGAACTTCTGGCAGTGATATGTCCCAGTAGTGAACGAACATCGTAATATTATCTTCCTAAGCTTATCTGGTGTGTTTTTCGTACTATCACATGCTATATGTAAGGCTTACAACGTCACTACTCTCCTCAAAGAGACAGAGGAAGACAATGTGTGACGAACTTCTGGCAGTGATATGTCCCAGTAGTGAACGAATATCGTAATATTATCTTCCTAAACCTATCTGGTGTGTTTTTCGTACTATCACATGCTATATGTAAGGCTTACGTCACTACTGTCCTCAAAGAGACTGAGGACGACTTTGTGTGACGAACTTCTGGCAGCGATATGTCCCAGTAGTGAACGAACATCGTAATATTATCTTCCTAAGGCTATCTGGTGTGTTTTTCGTACTATCACATGCTATTTGTAAGGCTTACAACGTCACTACTCTCCTCAAAGAGACTGAGGAAGACATTGTGTGACGAACCTCTGGCAGTGATATGTCCCAGTAGTGAACATACATCGTAATATTATCTTCCTAAGCCTATCTGGTGTGTTTTTCGTATTATCACATGCTATATGTAAGGCTTACAACGTCACTACTCTCCTCAGACTGAGGACGACATTGTGTGACGAACTTCTGGCAGTGATATGTCTCAGTAGTGAACGAACATCGTAATATTATCTTCCTAAGCCTATCTGGTGTGTTTTTCGTACTATCACATGCTATATGTAAGGCTTACAACGTCACTACTCTCCTCAAAGAGACTGAGGACGACTTTGTGTGACGAACCTCTGGCAGTGATATGTCCCAGTAGTGAACGAACATCGTAATATTATTTTCCTAAGCCTATCTGGTGTGTTTTTCGTACTATCACATGCTATATGTAAGGCTTACAACGTCACTACTCTCCTCAAAGAGACTGAGGAAGACATTGTATGACGAACTTCTGGCAGTGATATGTCCTAGTAGTGAACGAACATCGTAATATTATCTTCCTAAGCTTATCTGGTGTGTTTTTCGTACTATCACATGCTATATGTAAGGCTTACGTCACTACTCTCCTCAAAGAGACTGAGGAAGACATTGTATGACGAACTTCTGGCAGTGATATGTCCTAGTAGTGAACGAACATCGTAATAATATCTTCCTAAGCTTATCTGGTGTGTTTTTCGTACTATCACATGCTATATGTAAGGCTTACAACGTCACTACTCTCCTCAAAGAGACTGAGGAAGACATTGTATGACGAACTTCTGGCAGTGATATGTCCTAGTAGTGAACGAACATCGTAATAATATCTTCCTAAGCCTATCTGGTGTGTTTTTCGTACTATCAAATGCTATATGTAAGGCTTACAACGTCACTACTCTCCTCAAACAGACTGAGGACGACATTGTGTGACGAACTTCTGGCAGTGATATGTCCCAGTAGTGAACGAACATCGTAATAATATCTTCCTAAGTCTATCTGGTGTGTTTTTCGTACTATCACATGCTATATGTAAGGCTTACAACGTCACTACTCTCCTCAAAGAGACTGAGGACGACATTGTGTGACGAACTTCTGGCAGTGATATGTCCCAGTAGTGAACGAACATCGTAATATTATCTTCCTAAGCTTATCTGGTGTGTTTTTCGTACTATCACATGCTATATGTAAGGCTTACAACGTCACTACTCTCCTCAAAGAGACAGAGGAAGACATTGTGTGACGAACTTCTGGCAGTGATATGTCCCAGTAGTGAACGAACATCGTAATATTATCTTCCTAAACCTATCTGGTGTGTTTTTCGTACTATCACATGCTATATGTAAGGCTTACAACGTCACTACTCTCCTCAAAGAGACTGAGGACGACATTGTGTGACGAACTTCTGGCAGTGATATGTCCCAGTAGTGAACGAACATCGTAATATTATCTTCCTAAGCTTATCTGGTGTGTTTTTCGTACTATCACATGCTATATGTAAGGCTTACAACGTCACTACTCTCCTCAAAGAGACAGAGGAAGACATTGTGTGACGAACTTCTGGCAGTGATATGTCCCAGTAGTGAACGAATATCGTAATATTATCTTCCTAAACCTATCTGGTGTGTTTTTCGTACTATCACATGCTATATGTAAGGCTTACGTCACTACTGTCCTCAAAGAGACTGAGGACGACTTTGTGTGACGAACTTCTGGCAGCGATATGTCCCAGTAGTGAACGAACATCGTAATATTATCTTCCTAAGGCTATCTGGTGTGTTTTTCGTACTATCACATGCTATTTGTAAGGCTTACAACGTCACTACTCTCCTCAAAGAGACTGAGGAAGACATTGTGTGACGAACCTCTGGCAGTGATATGTCCCAGTAGTGAACATACATCGTAATATTATCTTCCTAAGCCTATCTGGTGTGTTTTTCGTATTATCACATGCTATATGTAAGGCTTACAACGTCACTACTCTCCTCAGACTGAGGACGACATTGTGTGACGAACTTCTGGCAGTGATATGTCTCAGTAGTGAACGAACATCGTAATATTATCTTCCTAAGCCTATCTGGTGTGTTTTTCGTACTATCACATGCTATATGTAAGGCTTACAACGTCACTACTCTCCTCAAAGAGACTGAGGACGACTTTGTGTGACGAACCTCTGGCAGTGATATGTCCCAGTAGTGAACGAACATCGTAATATTATTTTCCTAAGCCTATCTGGTGTGTTTTTCGTACTATCACATGCTATATGTAAGGCTTACAACGTCACTACTCTCCTCAAAGAGACTGAGGAAGACATTGTATGACGAACTTCTGGCAGTGATATGTCCTAGTAGTGAACGAACATCGTAATATTATCTTCCTAAGCTTATCTGGTGTGTTTTTCGTACTATCACATGCTATATGTAAGGCTTACGTCACTACTCTCCTCAAAGAGACTGAGGAAGACATTGTATGACGAACTTCTGGCAGTGATATGTCCTAGTAGTGAACGAACATCGTAATAATATCTTCCTAAGCTTATCTGGTGTGTTTTTCGTACTATCACATGCTATATGTAAGGCTTACAACGTCACTACTCTCCTCAAAGAGACTGAGGAAGACATTGTATGACGAACTTCTGGCAGTGATATGTCCTAGTAGTGAACGAACATCGTAATAATATCTTCCTAAGCCTATCTGGTGTGTTTTTCGTACTATCACATGCTATATGTAAGGCTTACAACGTCACTACTCTCCTCAAACAGACTGAGGACGACATTGTGTGACGAACTTCTGGCAGTGATATGTCCCAGTAGTGAACGAACATCGTAATAATATCTTCCTAAGTCTATCTGGTGTGTTTTTCGTACTATCACATGCTATATGTAAGGCTTACAACGTCACTACTCTCCTCAAAGAGACTGAGGACGACATTGTGTGACGAACTTCTGGCAGTGATATGTCCCAGTAGTGAACGAACATCGTAATATTATCTTCCTAAGCTTATCTGGTGTGTTTTTCGTACTATCACATGCTATATGTAAGGCTTACAACGTCACTACTCTCCTCAAAGAGACAGAGGAAGACATTGTGTGACGAACTTCTGGCAGTGATATGTCCCAGTAGTGAACGAACATCGTAATATTATCTTCCTAAACCTATCTGGTGTGTTTTTCGTACTATCACATGCTATATGTAAGGCTTACAACGTCACTACTCTCCTCAAAGAGACTGAGGACGACATTGTGTGACGAACTTCTGGCAGTGATATGTCCCAGTAGTGAACGAACATCGTAATATTATCTTCCTAAGCTTAACTGGTGTGTTTTTCGTACTATCACATGCTATATGTAAGGCTTACAACGTCACTACTCTCCTCAAAGAGACAGAGGAAGACATTGTGTGACGAACTTCTGGCAGTGATATGTCCCAGTAGTGAACGAATATCGTAATATTATCTTCCTAAACCTATCTGGTGTGTTTTTCGTACTATCACATGCTATATGTAAGGCTTACGTCACTACTCTCCTCAAAGAGACTGAGGAAGACATTGTGTGACGAACTTCTGGCAGTGATATGTCCCAGCAGTGAACGAACATCGTAATATTATCTTCCTAAGCTTATCTGGTGTGTTTTTTGTACTATCACATGCTATATGTAAGGCTTACAACGTCACTACTCTCCTCAAAGAGACTGAGGACGACTTTGTGTGACGAACTTCTGGCAGCGATATGTCCCAGTAGTGAACGAACATCGTAATATTATCTTCCTAAGCCTATCTGGTGTGTTTTTCGTACTATCACATGCTATATGTAAGGCTTACAACGTCACTACTCTCCTCAAAGAGACTGAGGAAGACCTTGTGTGACGAACTTCTGGCAGTGATATGTCCCAGCAGTGAACGAACATCGTAATATTATCTTCCTAAGCCTATCTGGTGTGTTTTTCGTACTATCACATGCTATATGTAAGGCTTACAACGTCACTACTCTCCTCAAAGAGACTGAGGAAGACCTTGTGTGACGAACTTCTGGCAGTGATATGTCCCAGTAGTGAACGAACATCGTAATATTATCTTCCTAAACCTATCTGGTGTGTTTTTCGTACTATCACATGCTATATGTAAGGCTTACAACGTCACTACTCTCCTCAAAGAGACTGAGGAAGACATTGTGTGACGAACTTCTAGCAGTGATATGTCCCAGTAGTGAACATACATCGTAATATTATCTTCCTAAACCTATCTGGTGTGTTTTTCGTACTATCACATGCTATATGTAAGGCTTACAACGTCACTACTCTCCTCAAAGAGACTGAGGACGACTTTGTGTGACGAACTTCTGGCAGCGATATGTCCCAGTAGTGAACGAACATCGTAATATTATCTTCCTAAGGCTATCTGGTGTGTTTTTCGTACTATCACATGCTATATGTAAGGCTTACGTCACTACTCTCCTCAAAGAGACTGAGGAAGACATTGTGTGACGAACTTCTGGCAGTGATATGTCCCAGTAGCGAACGAACATCGTAATAATATCTTCCTAAGCCTGTCTGGTGTGGTTTTCGTACTATGACATGCTATATGTAAGGCTTACTACGTCACTACTCTCCTCAAAGAGACTGAGGAAGACATTGTGTGACGAACTTCTGGCAGTGATATGTCCCAGTAGCGAACGAACATCGTAATAATATCTTCCTAAGCCTGTCTGGTGTGTTTTTCGTACCATCACATGCTATATGTAAGGCTTACAACGTCACTACTCTCCTCAAAGAGACTGAGGACGACTTTGTGTGACGAACTTCTGGCAGTGATATGTCCCAGTAGTGAACGAACATCGTAATATTATCTTCCTAAGCCTATCTGGTTTGTTTTTCGTACTATCACATGCTATATGTAAGGCTTACGTCACTACTTTCCTCAAAGAGACTGAGGAAGACATTGTGTGACGAACTTCTGGTAGTGATATGTACCAGTAGTGAACGAACATCGTAATATTATCTTCCTAAGCCTATCTGGTGTGTTTTTCGTACTATCACATGCTATATGTAAGGCTTACAACGTCACTACTCTCCTCAAAGAGACTGAGGAAGACATTGTGTGACGAACTTCTGGCAGTGATATGCCCCAGTAGTGAATGAACATCGTAATATTATCTTCCTAAGCCTATCTGGTGTGTTTTTCGTACTATCACATGCTATATGTAAGGCTTACAACGTCACTACTCTCCTCAAAGAGACTGAGGAAGACATTGTGTGACGAACTTCTGGTAGTGATATGTCCCAGTAGTGAATGAACATCGTAATATTATCTTCCTAAGCCTATCTGGTGTGTTTTTCGTACTATCACATGCTATATGTAAGGCTTACAACGTCACTACTCTCCTCAAAGAGACTGAGGACGACATTGTGTGACGAACTTCTGGCAGTGATATGTCCCAGTAGTGAACGAACATCGTAATATTATCTTCCTAAGCCTATCTGGTGTGTTTTTCGTACTATCACATGCTATATGTAAGGCTTACAACGTCACTACTCTCCTCAAAGAGACTGAGGAAGACATTGTGTGACGAATTTCTGGCAGTGGTATGTCCCAGAAGTGAACGAACATCGTAATATTATCTTCCTAAGCCTATCTGGTGTGTTTTTCGTACTATCACATGCTATATGTAAGGCTTACAACGTCTGTACTCTCCTCAAAGACTGAGGAAGACACTGTGTGACGAACTTCTGGCAGTGATATGTCCCAGTAGCGAACGAACATCGTAATATTATCTTGCTAAGCCTATCTGGTGTGTTTTTCGTACTATCACATGCTATATGTAAGGCTTACAACGTCACTAT
This sequence comes from Mantis religiosa, assembly GCA_030765055.1. Classification (NCBI taxonomy): domain Eukaryota; kingdom Metazoa; phylum Arthropoda; class Insecta; order Mantodea; family Mantidae; genus Mantis; species Mantis religiosa. Next base: position 2,420,615 of record CM060953.1, on the reverse strand, counting down.
TCTCCTCAAAGAGACTGAGGAAGACATTGTGTGACGAACTTCTGGCAGTGATATGTCCCAGTAGTGAATGAACATCGTAATATTATCTTCCTAAGCCTATCTGGTGTGTTTTTCGTACTATCACATGCTATATGTAAGGCTTACGTCACTACTCTCCTCAAAGAGACTGAGGAAGACATTGTGTGACGAACTTCTGGCAGTGATATGTCCCAGTAGTGAATGAACATCGTAATATTATCTTCCTAAGCCTATCTGGTGTGTTTTTCGTACTAACACATGCTATATGTAAGGCTTACAACGTCTGTACTCTCCTCAAAGACTGAGGAAGACATTGTGTGACGAACTTCTGGCAGTGATATGTCCCAGTAGCGAACGAACATCGTAATATTATCTTCCTAAGCCTATCTGGTGTGTTTTTCGTACTATCACATGCTATATGTAAGGCTTACAACGTCACTACTCTCCTCAAAGAGACTGAGGAAGACATTGTGTGACGAACTTCTGGCAGTGATATGTCCCAGTAGTGAATGAACATCGTAATATTATCTTCCTAAGCCTATCTGGTGTGTTTTTCGTACTATCACATGCTATATGTAAGGCTTACGTCACTACTCTCCTCAAAGAGACTGAGGAAGACATTGTGTGACGAACTTCTGGCAGTGATATGTCCCAGTAGCGAACGAACATCGTAATAATATCTTCCTAAGCCAATCTGGTGTGTTTTTCGTACTATCACATGCTATATGTAAGGCTTACAACGTCACTACTCTCCTCAAAGAGACTGAGGAAGACATTGTGTGACGAACTTCTGGCAGTGATATGTCCCAGCAGTGAACGAACATCGTAATATTATCTTCCTAAGCCTATCTGGTGTGTTTTTCGTACTATCACATGCTATATGTAAGGCTTACGTCACTACTCTCCTCAAAGAGACTGAGGAAGACATTGTGTGACGAACTTCTGGCGGTGATATGTCCCAGTAGTGAACGAACATCGTAATAATATCTTCCTAAGTCTATCTGGTGTGTTTTTCGTACTATCACATGCTATATGTAAGGCTTACAACGTCACTACTCTCCTCAAAGAGACTGAGGAAGACATTGTGTGACGAACTTCTGGTAGTGATATGTCCTAGTAGTGAACGAACATCGTAATATTATCTTCCTAAACCTATCTGGTGTGTTTTTCGTACTATCACATGCTATATGTAAGGCTTACGTCACTACTCTCCTCAAAGAGACTGAGGACGACATTGTGTGACAAACTTCTGGCAGTGATATGTCCCAGTAGTGAACGAACATCGTAATATTATCTTCCTAAGCCTATCTGGTGTGTTTTTCGTACTATCACATGCTATATGTAAGGCTTACAACGTCACTACTCTCCTCAAAGAGACTGAGGACGACTTTGTGTGACGAACTTCTGGCAGTGATATGTCCTAGTAGTGAACGAACATCGTAATATTATCTTCCTAAACCTATCTGGTGTGTTTTTCGTACTATCACATGCTATATGTAAGGCTTACGTCACTACTCTCCTCAAAGAGACTGAGGAAGACATTGTGTGACGAACTTCTGGCAGCGATATGTCCCAGTAGCGAACGAACATCGTAATAATATCTTCCTAAGCCTATCTGGTGTGTTTTTCGTATTATCACATGCTATATGTAAGGCTTACAACGTCACTACTCTCCTCAAAGAGACTGAGGAAGACATTGTGTGACGAACTTCTGGCAGTGATATGTCCCAGTAGTGAACGAACATCGTAATATTATCTTCCTAAGCCTATCTGGTGTGTTTTTCGTACTATCACATGCTATATGTAAGGCTTACGTCACTACTCTCCTCAAAGAGACTGAGGAAGACATTGTGTGACGAACTTCTGGTAGTGATATGTACCAGTAGTGAACGAACATCGTAATATTATCTTCCTAAGCCTATCTGGTGTGTTTTTTGTACTATCACATGCTATATGTAAGGCTTACAACGTGACTACTCTCCTCAAAGAGACTGAGGAAGACATTGTGTGACGAACTTCTGGTAGTGATATGTACCAGTAGTGAACGAACATCGTAATATTATCTTCCTAAGCCTATCTGGTGTGTTTTTTGTACTATCACATGCTATATGTAAGGCTTACAACGTCACTACTCTCCTCAAAGAGACTGAGGACGACTTTGTGTGACGAACTTCTGGCAGTGATGTCCTAGTAGTGAACGAACATTGTAATATTATCGTCCTAAGCCTATCTGGTGTGTTTTTCGTACTATCACATGCTATATGTAAGGCTTACGTCACTACTCTACTCAAAGAGACTGAGGAAGACATTGTGTGACGAACTTCTGGTAGTGATATGTACCAGTAGTGAACGAACATCGTAATATTATCTTCCTAAGCCTATCTGGTGTGTTTTTTGTACTATCACATGCTATATGTAAGGCTTACAACGTCACTACTCTCCTCAAAGAGACTGAGGACGACTTTGTGTGACGAACTTCTGGCAGTGATATGTCCTAGTAGTGAACGAACATCGTAATATTATCTTCCTAAGCCTATCCGGTGTGTTTTCGTACTATCACATGCTATATGTAAGGCTTACGTCACTACTCTCCTCAAAGAGACTGAGGAAGACATTGTGTGACGAACTTCTGGTAGTGATATGTACCAGTAGTGAACGAACATCGTAATATTATCTTCCTAAGCCTATCTGGTGTGTTTTTCGTACTAACACATGCTATATGTAAGGCTTACAACGTCTGTACTCTCCTCAAAGACTGAGGAAGACATTGTGTGACGAACTTCTGGCAGTGATATGTCCCAGTAGCGAACGAACATCGTAATATTATCTTCCTAAGCCTATCTGGTGTGTTTTTCGTACTATCACATGCTATATGTAAGGCTTACAACGTCACTACTCTCCTCAAAGAGACTGAGGAAGACATTGTGTGACGAACTTCTGGCAGTGATATGTCCCAGTAGTGAATGAACATCGTAATATTATCTTCCAAAGCCTATCTGGTGTGTTTTTCGTACTATCACATGCTATATGTAAGGCTTACGTCACTACTCTCCTCAAAGAGACTGAGGAAGACATTGTGTGACGAACTTCTGGCAGTGATATGTCCCAGTAGCGAACGAACATCGTAATAATATCTTCCTAAGCCAATCTGGTGTGTTTTTCGTACTATCACATGCTATATGTAAGGCTTACAACGTCACTACTCTCCTCAAAGAGACTGAGGAAGACATTGTGTGACGAACTTCTGGCAGTGATATGTCCCAGCAGTGAACGAACCTCGTAATATTATCTTCCTAAGCCTATCTGGTGTGTTTTTCGTACTATCACATGCTATATGTAAGGCTTACAACGTCACTACTCTCCTCAAAGAGACTGAGGAAGACATTGTGTGACGAACTTCTGGCAGTGATATGCCCAGTAGCGAACGAACATCGTAATATTATCTTCCTAAGCTTATCTGGTGTGTTTTTCGTACTATCACATGCTATATGTAAGGCTTACATCGTCACTACTCTCCTCAAAGAGACTGAGGAAGACATTGTGTGACGAACTTCTGGCAGTGATATGCCCAGTAGTGAACGAACATCGTAATATTATCTTCCTAAGCCTATCTGGTGTGTTTTTCGTACTATCACATGCTATATGTAAGGCTTACGTCACTACTCTCCTCAAAGAGACTGAGGACGACATTGTGTGACGAACTTCTGGTAGTGATATGTCCCAGTAGTGAACGAACATCGTAATATTATCTTCCTAAGCCTATCTGGTGTGTTTTTCGTACTATCACATGCTATATGTAAGGCTTACAACGTCACTACTCTCCTCAAAGAGACTGAGGAAGACATTGTGTGACGAACTTCTGGCAGTGATATGTCCCAGTAGCGAACGAACATCGTAATAATATCTTCCTAAGCCTATCTGGTGTGTTTTTCGTACTATCACATGCTATATGTAAGGCTTACAACGTCACCACTCTCCTCAAAGGGACCGAGGAAGACATTGTGTGACGAACTTCTGGCAGTGATATGTCCCAGTAGCGAACGAACATCGTAATAATATCTTCCTAAGCCTATCTGGTGTGTTTTTCGTAATATCACATGCTATATGTAAGGCTTACAACGTCACTACTCTCCTCAAAGAGACTGAGGAAGACATTGTGTGACGAACTTCTGGCAGTGATATGTCCAGTAGTGAACGAACATCGTAATATTATCTTTCTAAGCCTATCTGGTGTGTTTTTCGTACTATCACATGCTATATGTAAGGCTTACAACGTCACTACTCTCCTCAAAGAGACTGAGGAAGACATTGTGTGACGAACTTCTGGCAGTGATATGCCCAGTAGTGAACGAACATCGTAATATTATCTTCCTAAACCTATCTGGTGTGTTTTTCGTACTATCACATGCTATATGTAAGGCTTACAACGTCTGTACTCTCCTCAAAGACTGAGGAAGACACTGTGTGACGAACTTCTGGCAGTGATATGTCCCAGTAGCGAACGAACAGAGTAATATTATCTTCCTAAGCCTATCTGGTGTGTTTTTCGTACTATCACATGCTATATGTAAGGCTTACAACGTCACTACTCTCCTCAAAGAGACTGAGGAAGACATTGTGTGACGAACTTCTGGCAGTGATATGTCCCAGCAGTGAACGAACATCGTAATATTATCTTCCTAAACCTATCTGGTGTGTTTTTCGTACTATCACATGCTATATGTAAGGCTTACATCGTCACTACTCTCCTCAAAGAGACTGAGGAAGACATTGTGTGACGAACTTCTGGCAGTGATATGTCCCAGTAGTGAACGAACATCGTAATATTATCTTCCTAAGCCTATCTGGTGTGTTTTTCGTACTATCACATGCTATATGTAAGGCTTACAACGTCACTACTCTCCTCAAAGAGACTGAGGAAGACATTGGGTGACGAACTTCTGGCAGTGATATGTCCCAGTAGTGAACGAACATCGTAATATTATCTTCCTAAGCCTATCTGGTGTGTTTTTCGTACTATCACATGCTATATGTAAGGCTTACAACGTCACTACTCTCCTCAATGAGACTGAGGAAGACACTGTGTGACGAACTTCTGGCAGTGATATGTCCCAGCAGTGAAAGAACATCGTAATATTATCTTCCTAAGCCTATCTGGTGTGTTTTTCGTATTATCACATGCTATATGTAAGGCTTACGTCACTACTCTCCTCAAAGAGACTGAGGAAGACATTGTGTGACGAACTTCTGGCAGTGATATGTCCCAGCAGTGAAAGAACATCGTAATATTATCTTCCTAAGCTTATCTGGTGTGTTTTTCGTATTATCACATGCTATATGTAAGGCTTACGTCACTACTCTCCTCAAAGAGACTGAGGAAGACATTGTGTGACGAACTTCTGGTAGTGATATGTCCTAGTAGTGAACGAACATCGTAATATTATCTTCCTAAGCCTATCTGGTGTGTTTTTTGTACTATCACATGCTATATGTAAGGCTTACGTCACTACTCTCCTCAAAGAGACTGAGGACGACATTGTGTGACGAACTTCTGGCAGTGATATGTCCCAGTAGTGAACGAACATCGTAATATTATCTTCCTAAGCCTATCTGGTGTGTTTTTCGTACTATCACATGCTATATGTAAGGCTTACAACGTCACTACTCTCCTCAAAGAGACTGAGGACGACTTTGTGTGACGAACTTCTGGCAGTGATATGTCCTAGTAGTGAACGAACATCGTAATATTATCTTCCTAAACCTATCTGGTGTGTTTTTCGTACTATCACATGCTATATGTAAGGCTTACGTCACTACTCTCCTCAAAGAGACTGAGGAAGACATTGTGTGACGAACTTCTGGCAGCGATATGTCCCAGTAGCGAACGAACATCGTAATAATATCTTCCTAAGCCTATCTGGTGTGTTTTTCGTATTATCACATGCTATATGTAAGGCTTACAACGTCACTACTCTCCTCAAAGAGACTGAGGAAGACATTGTGTGACGAACTTCTGGCAGTGATATGTCCCAGTAGTGAACGAACATCGTAATATTATCTTCCTAAGCCTATCTGGTGTGTTTTTCGTACTATCACATGCTATATGTAAGGCTTACGTCACTACTCTCCTCAAAGAGACTGAGGAAGACATTGTGTGACGAACTTCTGGTAGTGATATGTACCAGTAGTGAACGAACATCGTAATATTATCTTCCTAAGCCTATCTGGTGTGTTTTTTGTACTATCACATGCTATATGTAAGGCTTACAACGTCACTACTCTCCTCAAAGAGACTGAGGAAGACATTGTGTGACGAACTTCTGGTAGTGATATGTACCAGTAGTGAACGAACATCGTAATATTATCTTCCTAAGCCTATCTGGTGTGTTTTTTGTACTATCACATGCTATATGTAAGGCTTACAACGTCACTACTCTCCTCAAAGAGACTGAGGACGACTTTGTGTGACGAACTTCTGGCAGTGATGTCCTAGTAGTGAACGAACATCGTAATATTATCTTCCTAAGCCTATCTGGTGTGTTTTTCGTACTATCACATGCTATATGTAAGGCTTACGTCACTACTCTACTCAAAGAGACTGAGGAAGACATTGTGTGACGAACTTCTGGTAGTGATATGTACCAGTAGTGAACGAACATCGTAATATTATCTTCCTAAGCCTATCTGGTGTGTTTTTTGTACTATCACATGCTATATGTAAGGCTTACAACGTCACTACTCTCCTCAAAGAGACTGAGGACCACTTTGTGTGACGAACTTCTGGCAGTGATATGTCCTAGTAGTGAACGAACATCGTAATATTATCTTCCTAAGCCTATCTGGTGTGTTTTCGTACTATCACATGCTATATGTAAGGCTTACGTCACTACTCTCCTCAAAGAGACTGAGGAAGACATTGTGTGACGAACTTCTGGCAGTGATATGTCCCAGTAGTGAACGAACATCGTAATATTATCTTCCTAAACCTATCTGGTGTGTTTTTCGTACTATCACATGCTATATGTAAGGCTTACAACGTCACTACTCTCCTCAAAGAGACTGAGGAAGACATTGTGTGACGAACTTCTGGCAGTGATATGTCCCAGTAGTGAACGAACATCGTAATATAATCTTCCTAAGCCTGTCTGGTGTGTTTTTCGTACTATCACATGCTATATGTAAGGCTTACAACGTCACTACTCTCCTCAAAGAGACTGAGGACGACATTGTGTGACGAACTTCTGGCAGTGATATGTCCCAGTAGTGAACGAACATCGTAATATTATCTTCCTAAACCTATCTGGTGTGTTTTTCGTACTATCACATGCTATATGTAAGGCTTACGTTACTACTCTCCTCAAAGAGACTGAGGAAGACATTGTATGACGAACTTCTGGCAGTGATATGTCCTAGTAGTGAACGAACATCGTAATAATATCTTCCTAAGCTTATCTGGTGTGTTTTTCGTACTATCACATGCTATATGTAAGGCTTACGTCACTACTCTCCTCAAAGAGACTGAGGAAGACATTGTATGACGAACTTCTGGCAGTGATATGTCCTAGTAGTGAACGAACATCGTAATATTATCTTCCTAAGCTTATCTGGTGTGTTTTTCGTACTATCACATGCTATATGTAAGGCTTACGTCACTACTCTCCTCAAAGAGACTGAGGAAGACATTGTATGACGAACTTCTGGCAGTGATATGTCCTAGTAGTGAACGAACATCGTAATAATATCTTCCTAAGCTTATCTGGTGTGTTTTTCGTACTATCACATGCTATATGTAAGGCTTACAACGTCACTACTCTCCTCAAAGAGACTGAGGAAGACATTGTATGACGAACTTCTGGCAGTGATATGTCCTAGTAGTGAACGAACATCGTAATAATATCTTCCTAAGCCTATCTGGTGTGTTTTTCGTACTATCACATGCTATATGTAAGGCTTACAACGTCACTACTCTCCTCAAACAGACTGAGGACGACATTGTGTGACGAACTTCTGGCGGTGATATGTCCCAGTAGTGAACGAACATCGTAATAATATCTTCCTAAGTCTATCTGGTGTGTTTTTCGTACTATCACATGCTATATGTAAGGCTTACAACGTCACTACTCTCCTCAAAGAGACTGAGGACGACATTGTGTGACGAACTTCTGGCAGTGATATGTCCCAGTAGTGAACGAACATCGTAATATTATCTTCCTAAGCTTATCTGGTGTGTTTTTCGTACTATCACATGCTATATGTAAGGCTTACAACGTCACTACTCTCCTCAAAGAGACAGAGGAAGACATTGTGTGACGAACTTCTGGCAGTGATATGTCCCAGTAGTGAACGAACATCGTAATATTATCTTCCTAAACCTATCTGGTGTGTTTTTCGTACTATCACATGCTATATGTAAGGCTTACAACGTCACTACTCTCCTCAAAGAGACTGAGGACGACATTGTGTGACGAACTTCTGGCAGTGATATGTCCCAGTAGTGAACGACCATCGTAATATTATCTTCCTAAGCTTATCTGGTGTGTTTTTCGTACTATCACATGCTATATGTAAGGCTTACAACGTCACTACTCTCCTCAAAGAGACAGAGGAAGACATTGTGTGACGAACTTCTGGCAGTGATATGTCCCAGTAGTGAACGAATATCGTAATATTATCTTCCTAAACCTATCTGGTGTGTTTTTCGTACTATCACATGCTATATGTAAGGCTTACGTCACTACTGTCCTCAAAGAGACTGAGGACGACTTTGTGTGACGAACTTCTGGCAGCGATATGTCCCAGTAGTGAACGAACATCGTAATATTATCTTCCTAAGGCTATCTGGTGTGTTTTTCGTACTATCACATGCTATTTGTAAGGCTTACAACGTCACTACTCTCCTCAAAGAGACTGAGGAAGACATTGTGTGACGAACCTCTGGCAGTGATATGTCCCAGTAGTGAACATACATCGTAATATTATCTTCCTAAGCCTATCTGGTGTGTTTTTCGTATTATCACATGCTATATGTAAGGCTTACAACGTCACTACTCTCCTCAGACTGAGGACGACATTGTGTGACGAACTTCTGGCAGTGATATGTCCCAGTAGTGAACGAACATCGTAATATTATCTTCCTAAGCCTATCTGGTGTGTTTTTCGTACTATCACATGCTATATGTAAGGCTTACAACGTCACTACTCTCCTCAAAGAGACTGAGGACGACTTTGTGTGACGAACCTCTGGCAGTGATATGTCCCAGTAGTGAACGAACATCGTAATATTATTTTCCTAAGCCTATCTGGTGTGTTTTTCGTACTATCACATGCTATATGTAAGGCTTACAACGTCACTACTCTCCTCAAAGAGACTGAGGAAGACATTGTGTGACGAACTTCTGGCAGTGATATCTCCCAGTACTGAACGAACATCGTAATATTATCTTCCTAAGCCTATCTGGTGTTTTTTCGTACTATCACATGCTATATGTAAGGCTTACAACGTCACTTCTCTCCTCAAAGAGACTGAGGAAGACATTGTGTGACGAACTTCTGGCAGTGATATGTCCTAGTAGTGAACGAACATCGTAATAATATCTTCCTAAGCCTATCTGGTGTGTTTTTCGTACTATCAAATGCTATATGTAAGGCTTACAACGTCACTACTCTCCTCAAACAGACTGAGGACGACATTGTGTGACGAACTTCTGGCAGTGATATGTCCCAGTAGTGAACGAACATCGTAATAATATCTTCCTAAGTCTATCTGGTGTGTTTTTCGTACTATCACATGCTATATGTAAGGCTTACAACGTCACTACTCTCCTCAAAGAGACTGAGGACGACATTGTGTGACGAACTTCTGGCAGTGATATGTCCCAGTAGTGAACGAACATCGTAATATTATCTTCCTAAGCTTATCTGGTGTGTTTTTCGTACTATCACATGCTATATGTAAGGCTTACAACGTCACTACTCTCCTCAAAGAGACAGAGGAAGACATTGTGTGACGAACTTCTGGCAGTGATATGTCCCAGTAGTGAACGAACATCGTAATATTATCTTCCTAAACCTATCTGGTGTGTTTTTCGTACTATCACATGCTATATGTAAGGCTTACAACGTCACTACTCTCCTCAAAGAGACTGAGGACGACATTGTGTGACGAACTTCTGGCAGTGATATGTCCCAGTAGTGAACGAACATCGTAATATTATCTTCCTAAGCTTATCTGGTGTGTTTTTCGTACTATCACATGCTATATGTAAGGCTTACAACGTCACTACTCTCCTCAAAGAGACAGAGGAAGACATTGTGTGACGAACTTCTGGCAGTGATATGTCCCAGTAGTGAACGAATATCGTAATATTATCTTCCTAAACCTATCTGGTGTGTTTTTCGTACTATCACATGCTATATGTAAGGCTTACGTCACTACTGTCCTCAAAGAGACTGAGGACGACTTTGTGTGACGAACTTCTGGCAGCGATATGTCCCAGTAGTGAACGAACATCGTAATATTATCTTCCTAAGGCTATCTGGTGTGTTTTTCGTACTATCACATGCTATTTGTAAGGCTTACAACGTCACTACTCTCCTCAAAGAGACTGAGGAAGACATTGTGTGACGAACCTCTGGCAGTGATATGTCCCAGTAGTGAACATACATCGTAATATTATCTTCCTAAGCCTATCTGGTGTGTTTTTCGTATTATCACATGCTATATGTAAGGCTTACAACATCACTACTCTCCTCAGACTGAGGACGACATTGTGTGACGAACTTCTGGCAGTGATATGTCTCAGTAGTGAACGAACATCGTAATATTATCTTCCTAAGCCTATCTGGTGTGTTTTTCGTACTATCACATGCTATATGTAAGGCTTACAACGTCACTACTCTCCTCAAAGAGACTGAGGACGACTTTGTGTGACGAACCTCTGGCAGTGATATGTCCCAGTAGTGAACGAACATCGTAATATTATTTTCCTAAGCCTATCTGGTGTGTTTTTCGTACTATCACATGCTATATGTAAGGCTTACAACGTCACTACTCTCCTCAAAGAGACTGAGGAAGACATTGTATGACGAACTTCTGGCAGTGATATGTCCTAGTAGTGAACGAACATCGTAATATTATCTTCCTAAGCTTATCTGGTGTGTTTTTCGTACTATCACATGCTATATGTAAGGCTTACGTCACTACTCTCCTCAAAGAGACTGAGGAAGACATTGTATGACGAACTTCTGGCAGTGATATGTCCTAGTAGTGAACGAACATCGTAATAATATCTTCCTAAGCTTATCTGGTGTGTTTTTCGTACTATCACATGCTATATGTAAGGCTTACAACGTCACTACTCTCCTCAAAGAGACTGAGGAAGACATTGTATGACGAACTTCTGGCAGTGATATGTCCTAGTAGTGAACGAACATCGTAATAATATCTTCCTAAGCCTATCTGGTGTGTTTTTCGTACTATCACATGCTATATGTAAGGCTTACAACGTCACTACTCTCCTCAAACAGACTGAGGACGACATTGTGTGACGAACTTCTGGCAGTGATATGTCCCAGTAGTGAACGAACATCGTAATAATATCTTCCTAAGTCTATCTGGTGTGTTTTTCGTACTATCACATGCTATATGTAAGGCTTACAACGTCACTACTCTCCTCAAAGAGACTGAGGACGACATTGTGTGACGAACTTCTGGCAGTGATATGTCCCAGTAGTGAACGAACATCGTAATATTATCTTCCTAAGCTTATCTGGTGTGTTTTTCGTACTATCACATGCTATATGTAAGGCTTACAACGTCACAACTCTCCTCAAAGAGACAGAGGAAGACATTGTGTGACGAACTTCTGGCAGTGATATGTCCCAGTAGTGAACGAACATCGTAATATTATCTTCCTAAACCTATCTGGTGTGTTTTTCGTACTATCACATGCTATATGTAAGGCTTACAACGTCACTACTCTCCTCAAAGAGACTGAGGACGACATTGTGTGACGAACTTCTGGCAGTGATATGTCCCAGTAGTGAACGAACATCGTAATATTATCTTCCTAAGCTTATCTGGTGTGTTTTTCGTACTATCACATGCTATATGTAAGGCTTACAACGTCACTACTCTCCTCAAAGAGACAGAGGAAGACATTGTGTGACGAACTTCTGGCAGTGATATGTCCCAGTAGTGAACGAATATCGTAATATTATCTTCCTAAACCTATCTGGTGTGTTTTTCGTACTATCACATGCTATATGTAAGGCTTACGTCACTACTGTCCTCAAAGAGACTGAGGACGACTTTGTGTGACGAACTTCTGGCAGCGATATGTCCCAGTAGTGAACGAACATCGTAATATTATCTTCCTAAGGCTATCTGGTGTGTTTTTCGTACTATCACATGCTATTTGTAAGGCTTACAACGTCACTACTCTCCTCAAAGAGACTGAGGAAGACATTGTGTGACGAACCTCTGGCAGTGATATGTCCCAGTAGTGAACATACATCGTAATATTATCTTCCTAAGCCTATCTGGTGTGTTTTTCGTATTATCACATGCTATATGTAAGGCTTACAACGTCACTACTCTCCTCAGACTGAGGACGACATTGTGTGACGAACTTCTGGCAGTGATATGTCCCAGTAGTGAACGAACATCGTAATATTATCTTCCTAAGCCTATCAGGTGTGTTTTTCGTACTATCACATGCTATATGTAAGGCTTACAACGTCACTACTCTCCTCAAAGAGACTGAGGACGACTTTGTGTGACGAACCTCTGGCAGTGATATGTCCCAGTAGTGAACGAACATCGTAATATTATTTTCCTAAGCCTATCTGGTGTGTTTTTCGTACTATCACATGTTATATGTAAGGCTTACAACGTCACTACTCTCCTCAAAGAGACTGAGGAAGACATTGTGTGACGAACTTCTGGCAGTGATATCTCCCAGTACTGAACGAACATCGTAATATTATCTTCCTAAGCCTATCTGGTGTGTTTTTCGTACTATCACATGCTATATGTAAGGCTTACAACGTCACTACTCTCCTCAAAGAGACTGAGGAAGACATTGTGTGACGAACTTCTGGCAGTGGTATGTCCCAGTAGCGAACGAACATCGTAATATTATCTTCCTAAGCCTATATGGTGTGGTTTTCGTACTATCACATGCTATATGTAAGGCTTACAACGTCACTACTCTCCTCAAAGAGACTGAGGAAGACATTGTGTGACGAACTTCTGGCAGTGATATGTCCCAGCAGTGAACGAACATCGTAATATTATCTTCCTAAGCCTATCTGGTGTGTTTTTCGTACTATCACATGCTATATGTAAGGCTTACGTCACTACTCTCCTCAAAGAGACTGAGAAAGACCTTGTGTGACGAACTTCTGGCAGTGGTATGTCCCAGTAGCGAACGAACATCGTAATATTATCTTCCTAAGCCTATCTGGTGTGTTTTCGTACTATCACATGCTATATGTAAGGCTTACAACGTCACTACTCTCCTCAAAGAGACTGAGGACGACATTGTGTGACGAACTTCTGGCAGTGATATGTCCCAGTAGTGAACGAAAATCGTAATATTATCTTCCTAAGCCTATCTGGTGTGTTTTTCGTACTATCACATGCTATATGTAAGGCTTACAACGTCACTACTCTCCTCAAAGAGACTGAGGAAGACATTGTGTGACGAACTTCTGGCAGTGATATGTCCCAGTAGCGAACGAACATCGTAATATTATCTTCCTAAGCTTATCTGGTGTGTTTTTCGTACTATCACATGCTATATGTAAGGCTTACAACGTCACTACTCTCCTCAAAGAGACTGAGAAAGACCTTGTGTGACGAACTTCTGGCAGTGATATGTCCCAGTAGTGAACGAACATCGTAATATTATCTTCCTAAGCCTATCTGGTGTGTTTTTCGTACTATCACAAGCTATATGTAAGGCTTACATCGTCACTACTCTCCTCAAAGAGACTGAGGAAGACATTGTGTGACGAACTTCTGGCAGTGATATGTCCAGTAGTGAACGAACATCGTAATATTATCTTTCTAAGCCTATCTGGTGTGTTTTTCGTACTATCACATGCTATATGTAAGGCTTACGTCACTACTCTCCTCAAAGAGACTGAGGAAGACTTTGTGTGACGAACTTCTGGCAGTGATATGTCCCAGTAGTGAACGAACATCGTAATATTATCTTCCTAAGTCTATCTGGTGTGTTTTTCGTACTATCACATGCTATATGTAAGGCTTACAACGTCACTACTCTCCTCAAAGAGACTGAGGACGACATTGTGTGACGAACTTCTGGCAGTGATATGTCCCAGCAGTGAAAGAACATCGTAATATTATCTTCCTAAGCCTATCTGGTGTGTTTTTCGTACTATCACATGCTATATGTAAGGCTTACAACGTCACTACTCTCCTCAAAGAGACTGAGGAAGACATTGTGTGACGAACTTCTGGCAGTGATATGTCCCAGTAGTGAACGAACATCGTAATATTATCTTCCTAAGCCTATCTGGTGTGTTTTTCGTACTATCACATGCTATATGTAAGGCTTACAACGTCACTACTCTCCTCAAAGAGACTGAGGAAGACATTGTGTGACGAACTTCTGGCAGTGATATGTCCCAGTAGTGAACGAACATCGTAATATTATCTTCCTAAGCCTATCTGGTGTGTTTTTCGTACTATCACATGCTATATGTAAGGCTTACAACGTCACTACTCTCCTCAAAGAGACAGAGGAAGACATTGTGTAACGAACTTCTGGCAGTGATATGTCCCAGTAGTGAACGAATATCGTAATATTATCTTCCTAAACCTATCTGGTGTGTTTTTCGTACTATCACATGCTATATGTAAGGCTTACGTCACTACTGTCCTCAAAGAGACTGAGGACGACTTTGTGTGACGAACTTCTGGCAGCGATATGTCCCAGTAGTGAACGAACATCGTAATATTATCTTCCTAAGGCTATCTGGTGTGTTTTTCGTACTATCACATGCTATTTGTAAGGCTTACAACGTCACTACTCTCCTCAAAGAGACTGAGGAAGACATTGTGTGACGAACCTCTGGCAGTGATATGTCCCAGTAGTGAACATACATCGTAATATTATCTTCCTAAGCCTATCTGGTGTGTTTTTCGTATTATCACATGCTATATGTAAGGCTTACAACGTCACTACTCTCCTCAGACTGAGGACGACATTGTGTGACGAACTTCTGGCAGTGATATGTCCCAGTAGTGAACGAACATCGTAATATTATCTTCCTAAGCCTATCTGGTGTGTTTTTCGTACTATCACATGCTATATGTAAGGCTTACAACGTCACTACTCTCCTCAAAGAGACTGAGGACGACTTTGTGTGACGAACCTCTGGCAGTGATATGTCCCAGTAGTGAACGAACATCGTAATATTATTTTCCTAAGCCTATCTGGTGTGTTTTTCGTACTATCACATGCTATATGTAAGGCTTACAACGTCACTACTCTCCTCAAAGAGACTGAGGAAGACATTGTGTGACGAACTTCTGGCAGTGATATCTCCCAGTACTGAACGAACATCGTAATATTATCTTCCTAAGCCTATCTGGTGTGTTTTTCGTACTATCACATGCTATATGTAAGGCTTACAACGTCACTACTCTCCTCAAAGAGACTGAGGAAGACATTGTGTGACGAACTTCTGGCAGTGATATGTCCTAGTAGTGAACGAACATCGTAATAATATCTTCCTAAGCCTATCTGGTGTGTTTTTCGTACTATCAAATGCTATATGTAAGGCTTACAACGTCACTACTCTCCTCAAACAGACTGAGGACGACATTGTGTGACGAACTTCTGGCAGTGATATGTCCCAGTAGTGAACGAACATCGTAATAATATCTTCCTAAGTCTATCTGGTGTGTTTTTCGTACTATCACATGCTATATGTAAGGCTTACAACGTCACTACTCTCCTCAAAGAGACTGAGGACGACATTGTGTGACGAACTTCTGGCAGTGATATGTCCCAGTAGTGAACGAACATCGTAATATTATCTTCCTAAGCTTATCTGGTGTGTTTTTCATACTATCACATGCTATATGTAAGGCTTACAACGTCACTACTCTCCTCAAAGAGACAGAGGAAGACATTGTGTGACGAACTTCTGGCAGTGATATGTCCCAGTAGTGAACGAACATCGTAATATTATCTTCCTAAACCTATCTGGTGTGTTTTTCGTACTATCACATGCTATATGTAAGGCTTACAACGTCACTACTCTCCTCAAAGAGACTGAGGACGACATTGTGTGACGAACTTCTGGCAGTGATATGTCCCAGTAGTGAACGAACATCGTAATATTATCTTCCTAAGCTTATCTGGTGTGTTTTTCGTACTATCACATGCTATATGTAAGGCTTACAACGTCACTACTCTCCTCAAAGAGACAGAGGAAGACATTGTGTGACGAACTTCTGGCAGTGATATGTCCCAGTAGTGAACGAATATCGTAATATTATCTTCCTAAACCTATCTGGTGTGTTTTTCGTACTATCACATGCTATATGTAAGGCTTACGTCACTACTGTCCTCAAAGAGACTGAGGACGACTTTGTGTGACGAACTTCTGGCAGCGATATGTCCCAGTAGTGAACGAACATCGTAATATTATCTTCCTAAGGCTATCTGGTGTGTTTTTCGTACTATCACATGCTATTTGTAAGGCTTACAACGTCACTACTCTCCTCAAAGAGACTGAGGAAGACATTGTGTGACGAACCTCTGGCAGTGATATGTCCCAGTAGTGAACATACATCGTAATATTATCTTCCTAAGCCTATCTGGTGTGTTTTTCGTATTATCACATGCTATATGTAAGGCTTACAACGTCACTACTCTCCTCAGACTGAGGACGACATTGTGTGACGAACTTCTGGCAGTGATATGTCTCAGTAGTGAACGAACATCGTAATATTATCTTCCTAAGCCTATCTGGTGTGTTTTTCGTACTATCACATGCTATATGTAAGGCTTACAACGTCACTACTCTCCTCAAAGAGACTGAGGACGACTTTGTGTGACGAACCTCTGGCAGTGATATGTCCCAGTAGTGAACGAACATCGTAATATTATTTTCCTAAGCCTATCTGGTGTGTTTTTCGTACTATCACATGCTATATGTAAGGCTTACAACGTCACTACTCTCCTCAAAGAGACTGAGGAAGACATTGTATGACGAACTTCTGGCAGTGATATGTCCTAGTAGTGAACGAACATCGTAATATTATCTTCCTAAGCTTATCTGGTGTGTTTTTCGTACTATCACATGCTATATGTAAGGCTTACGTCACTACTCTCCTCAAAGAGACTGAGGAAGACATTGTATGACGAACTTCTGGCAGTGATATGTCCTAGTAGTGAACGAACATCGTAATAATATCTTCCTAAGCTTATCTGGTGTGTTTTTCGTACTATCACATGCTATATGTAAGGCTTACAACGTCACTACTCTCCTCAAAGAGACTGAGGAAGACATTGTATGACGAACTTCTGGCAGTGATATGTCCTAGTAGTGAACGAACATCGTAATAATATCTTCCTAAGCCTATCTGGTGTGTTTTTCGTACTATCAAATGCTATATGTAAGGCTTACAACGTCACTACTCTCCTCAAACAGACTGAGGACGACATTGTGTGACGAACTTCTGGCAGTGATATGTCCCAGTAGTGAACGAACATCGTAATAATATCTTCCTAAGTCTATCTGGTGTGTTTTTCGTACTATCACATGCTATATGTAAGGCTTACAACGTCACTACTCTCCTCAAAGAGACAGAGGAAGACATTGTGTGACGAACTTCTGGCAGTGATATGTCCCAGTAGTGAACGAATATCGTAATATTATCTTCCTAAACCTATCTGGTGTGTTTTTCGTACTATCACATGCTATATGTAAGGCTTACGTCACTACTGTCCTCAAAGAGACTGAGGACGACTTTGTGTGACGAACTTCTGGCAGCGATATGTCCCAGTAGTGAACGAACATCGTAATATTATCTTCCTAAGGCTATCTGGTGTGTTTTTCGTACTATCACATGCTATTTGTAAGGCTTACAACGTCACTACTCTCCTCAAAGAGACTGAGGAAGACATTGTGTGACGAACCTCTGGCAGTGATATGTCCCAGTAGTGAACATACATCGTAATATTATCTTCCTAAGCCTATCTGGTGTGTTTTTCGTATTATCACATGCTATATGTAAGGCTTACAACGTCACTACTCTCCTCAGACTGAGGACGACATTGTGTGACGAACTTCTGGCAGTGATATGTCCCAGTAGTGAACGAACATCGTAATATTATTTTCCTAAGCCTATCTGGTGTGTTTTTCGTACTATCACATGTTATATGTAAGGCTTACAACGTCACTACTCTCCTCAAAGAGACTGAGGAAGACATTGTGTGACGAACTTCTGGCAGTGATATGTCCCAGCAGTGAACGAACATCGTAATATTATCTTCCTAAGCCTATCTGGTGTGTTTTTCGTACTATCACATGCTATATGTAAGGCTTACAACGTCACTACTCTCCTCAAAGAGACTGAGGAAGACATTGTGTGACGAACTTCTGGCAGTGGTATGTCCCAGTAGCGAACGAACATCGTAATATTATCTTCCTAAGCCTATATGGTGTGGTTTTCGTACTATCACATGCTATATGTAAGGCTTACAACGTCACTACTCTCCTCAAAGAGACTGAGGAAGACATTGTGTGACGAACTTCTGGCAGTGATATGTCCCAGCAGTGAACGAACATCGTAATATTATCTTCCTAAGCCTATCTGGTGTGTTTTTCGTACTATCACATGCTATATGTAAGGCTTACGTCACTACTCTCCTCAAAGAGACTGAGAAAGACCTTGTGTGACGAACTTCTGGCAGTGGTATGTCCCAGTAGCGAACGAACATCGTAATATTATCTTCCTAAGCCTATCTGGTGTGTTTTCGTACTATCACATGCTATATGTAAGGCTTACAACGTCACTACTCTCCTCAAAGAGACTGAGGACGACATTGTGTGACGAACTTCTGGCAGTGATATGTCCCAGTAGTGAACGAAAATCGTAATATTATCTTCCTAAGCCTATCTGGTGTGTTTTTCGTACTATCACATGCTATATGTAAGGCTTACAACGTCACTACTCTCCTCAAAGAGACTGAGGAAGACATTGTGTGACGAACTTCTGGCAGTGATATGTCCCAGTAGCGAACGAACATCGTAATATTATCTTCCTAAGCTTATCTGGTGTGTTTTTCGTACTATCACATGCTATATGTAAGGCTTACAACGTCACTACTCTCCTCAAAGAGACTGAGAAAGACCTTGTGTGACGAACTTCTGGCAGTGATATGTCCCAGTAGTGAACGAACATCGTAATATTATCTTCCTAAGCCTATCTGGTGTGTTTTTCGTACTATCACATGCTATATGTAAGGCTTACATCGTCACTACTCTCCTCAAAGAGACTGAGGAAGACATTGTGTGACGAACTTCTGGCAGTGATATGTCCAGTAGTGAACGAACATCGTAATATTATCTTTCTAAGCCTATCTGGTGTGTTTTTCGTACTATCACATGCTATATGTAAGGCTTACGTCACTACTCTCCTCAAAGAGACTGAGGAAGACTTTGTGTGACGAACTTCTGGCAGTGATATGTCCCAGTAGTGAACGAACATCGTAATATTATCTTCCTAAGTCTATCTGGTGTGTTTTTCGTACTATCACATGCTATATGTAAGGCTTACAACGTCACTACTCTCCTCAAAGAGACTGAGGACGACATTGTGTGACGAACTTCTGGCAGTGATATGTCCCAGCAGTGAAAGAACATCGTAATATTATCTTCCTAAGCCTATCTGGTGTGTTTTTCGTACTATCACATGCTATATGTAAGGCTTACAACGTCACTACTCTCCTCAAAGAGACTGAGGAAGACATTGTGTGACGAACTTCTGGCAGTGATATGTCCCAGTAGTGAACGAACATCGTAATATTATCTTCCTAAGCCTATCTGGTGTGTTTTTCGTACTATCACATGCTATATGTAAGGCTTACAACGTCACTACTCTCCTCAAAGAGACTGAGGAAGACATTGTGTGACGAACTTCTGGCAGTGATATGTCCCAGTAGTGAACGAACATCGTAATATTATCTTCCTAAGCCTATCTGGTGTGTTTTTCGTACTATCACATGCTATATGTAAGGCTTACAACGTCACTACTCTCCTCAAAGAGACAGAGGAAGACATTGTGTAACGAACTTCTGGCAGTGATATGTCCCAGTAGTGAACGAATATCGTAATATTATCTTCCTAAACCTATCTGGTGTGTTTTTCGTACTATCACATGCTATATGTAAGGCTTACGTCACTACTGTCCTCAAAGAGACTGAGGACGACTTTGTGTGACGAACTTCTGGCAGCGATATGTCCCAGTAGTGAACGAACATCGTAATATTATCTTCCTAAGGCTATCTGGTGTGTTTTTCGTACTATCACATGCTATTTGTAAGGCTTACAACGTCACTACTCTCCTCAAAGAGACTGAGGAAGACATTGTGTGACGAACCTCTGGCAGTGATATGTCCCAGTAGTGAACATACATCGTAATATTATCTTCCTAAGCCTATCTGGTGTGTTTTTCGTATTATCACATGCTATATGTAAGGCTTACAACGTCACTACTCTCCTCAGACTGAGGACGACATTGTGTGACGAACTTCTGGCAGTGATATGTCCCAGTAGTGAACGAACATCGTAATATTATCTTCCTAAGCCTATCTGGTGTGTTTTTCGTACTATCACATGCTATATGTAAGGCTTACAACGTCACTACTCTCCTCAAAGAGACTGAGGACGACTTTGTGTGACGAACCTCTGGCAGTGATATGTCCCAGTAGTGAACGAACATCGTAATATTATTTTCCTAAGCCTATCTGGTGTGTTTTTCGTACTATCACATGCTATATGTAAGGCTTACAACGTCACTACTCTCCTCAAAGAGACTGAGGAAGACATTGTGTGACGAACTTCTGGCAGTGATATCTCCCAGTACTGAACGAACATCGTAATATTATCTTCCTAAGCCTATCTGGTGTGTTTTTCGTACTATCACATGCTATATGTAAGGCTTACAACGTCACTACTCTCCTCAAAGAGACTGAGGAAGACATTGTGTGACGAACTTCTGGCAGTGATATGTCCTAGTAGTTGACGAACATCGTAATAATATCTTCCTAAGCCTATCTGGTGTGTTTTTCGTACTATCAAATGCTATATGTAAGGCTTACAACGTCACTACTCTCCTCAAACAGACTGAGGACGACATTGTGTGACGAACTTCTGGCAGTGATATGTCCCAGTAGTGAACGAACATCGTAATAATATCTTCCTAAGTCTATCTGGTGTGTTTTTCGTACTATCACATGCTATATGTAAGGCTTACAACGTCACTACTCTCCTCAAAGAGACTGAGGACGACATTGTGTGACGAACTTCTGGCAGTGATATGTCCCAGTAGTGAACGAACATCGTAATATTATCTTCCTAAGCTTATCTGGTGTGTTTTTCGTACTATCACATGCTATATGTAAGGCTTACAACGTCACTACTCTCCTCAAAGAGACAGAGGAAGACATTGTGTGACGAACTTCTGGCAGTGATATGTCCCAGTAGTGAACGAACATCGTAATATTATCTTCCTAAACCTATCTGGTGTGTTTTTCGTACTATCACATGCTATATGTAAGGCTTACAACGTCACTACTCTCCTCAAAGAGACTGAGGACGACATTGTGTGACGAACTTCTGGCAGTGATATGTCCCAGTAGTGAACGAACATCGTAATATTATCTTCCTAAGCTTATCTGGTGTGTTTTTCGTACTATCACATGCTATATGTAAGGCTTACAACGTCACTACTCTCCTCAAAGAGACAGAGGAAGACATTGTGTGACGAACTTCTGGCAGTGATATGTCCCAGTAGTGAACGAATATCGTAATATTATCTTCCTAAACCTATCTGGTGTGTTTTTCGTACTATCACATGCTATATGTAAGGCTTACGTCACTACTGTCCTCAAAGAGACTGAGGACGACTTTGTGTGACGAACTTCTGGCAGCGATATGTCCCAGTAGTGAACGAACATCGTAATATTATCTTCCTAAGGCTATCTGGTGTGTTTTTCGTACTATCACATGCTATTTGTAAGGCTTACAACGTCACTACTCTCCTCAAAGAGACTGAGGAAGACATTGTGTGACGAACCTCTGGCAGTGATATGTCCCAGTAGTGAACATACATCGTAATATTATCTTCCTAAGCCTATCTGGTGTGTTTTTCGTATTATCACATGCTATATGTAAGGCTTACAACGTCACTACTCTCCTCAGACTGAGGACGACATTGTGTGACGAACTTCTGGCAGTGATATGTCTCAGTAGTGAACGAACATCGTAATATTATCTTCCTAAGCCTATCTGGTGTGTTTTTCGTACTATCACATGCTATATGTAAGGCTTACAACGTCACTACTCTCCTCAAAGAGACTGAGGACGACTTTGTGTGACGAACCTCTGGCAGTGATATGTCCCAGTAGTGAACGAACATCGTAATATTATTTTCCTAAGCCTATCTGGTGTGTTTTTCGTACTATCACATGCTATATGTAAGGCTTACAACGTCACTACTCTCCTCAAAGAGACTGAGGAAGACATTGTATGACGAACTTCTGGCAGTGATATGTCCTAGTAGTGAACGAACATCGTAATATTATCTTCCTAAGCTTATCTGGTGTGTTTTTCGTACTATCACATGCTATATGTAAGGCTTACGTCACTACTCTCCTCAAAGAGACTGAGGAAGACATTGTATGACGAACTTCTGGCAGTGATATGTCCTAGTAGTGAACGAACATCGTAATAATATCTTCCTAAGCTTATCTGGTGTGTTTTTCGTACTATCACATGCTATATGTAAGGCTTACAACGTCACTACTCTCCTCAAAGAGACTGAGGAAGACATTGTATGACGAACTTCTGGCAGTGATATGTCCTAGTAGTGAACGAACATCGTAATAATATCTTCCTAAGCCTATCTGGTGTGTTTTTCGTACTATCAAATGCTATATGTAAGGCTTACAACGTCACTACTCTCCTCAAACAGACTGAGGACGACATTGTGTGACGAACTTCTGGCAGTGATATGTCCCAGTAGTGAACGAACATCGTAATAATATCTTCCTAAGTCTATCTGGTGTGTTTTTCGTACTATCACATGCTATATGTAAGGCTTACAACGTCACTACTCTCCTCAAAGAGACTGAGGACGACATTGTGTGACGAACTTCTGGCAGTGATATGTCCCAGTAGTGAACGAACATCGTAATATTATCTTCCTAAGCTTATCTGGTGTGTTTTTCGTACTATCACATGCTATATGTAAGGCTTACAACGTCACTACTCTCCTCAAAGAGACAGAGGAAGACATTGTGTGACGAACTTCTGGCAGTGATATGTCCCAGTAGTGAACGAACATCGTAATATTATCTTCCTAAACCTATCTGGTGTGTTTTTCGTACTATCACATGCTATATGTAAGGCTTACAACGTCACTACTCTCCTCAAAGAGACTGAGGACGACATTGTGTGACGAACTTCTGGCAGTGATATGTCCCAGTAGTGAACGAACATCGTAATATTATCTTCCTAAGCTTATCTGGTGTGTTTTTCGTACTATCACATGCTATATGTAAGGCTTACAACGTCACTACTCTCCTCAAAGAGACAGAGGAAGACATTGTGTGACGAACTTCTGGCAGTGATATGTCCCAGTAGTGAACGAATATCGTAATATTATCTTCCTAAACCTATCTGGTGTGTTTTTCGTACTATCACATGCTATATGTAAGGCTTACGTCACTACTGTCCTCAAAGAGACTGAGGACGACTTTGTGTGACGAACTTCTGGCAGCGATATGTCCCAGTAGTGAACGAACATCGTAATATTATCTTCCTAAGGCTATCTGGTGTGTTTTTCGTACTATCACATGCTATTTGTAAGGCTTACAACGTCACTACTCTCCTCAAAGAGACTGAGGAAGACGTTGTGTGACGAACCTCTGGCAGTGATATGTCCCAGTAGTGAACATACATCGTAATATTATCTTCCTAAGCCTATCTGGTGTGTTTTTCGTATTATCACATGCTATATGTAAGGCTTACAACGTCACTACTCTCCTCAGACTGAGGACGACATTGTGTGACGAACTTCTGGCAGTGATATGTCTCAGTAGTGAACGAACATCGTAATATTATCTTCCTAAGCCTATCTGGTGTGTTTTTCGTACTATCACATGCTATATGTAAGGCTTACAACGTCACTACTCTCCTCAAAGAGACTGAGGACGACTTTGTGTGACGAACCTCTGGCAGTGATATGTCCCAGTAGTGAACGAACATCGTAATATTATTTTCCTAAGCCTATCTGGTGTGTTTTTCGTACTATCACATGCTATATGTAAGGCTTACAACGTCACTACTCTCCTCAAAGAGACTGAGGAAGACATTGTATGACGAACTTCTGGCAGTGATATGTCCTAGTAGTGAACGAACATCGTAATATTATCTTCCTAAGCTTATCTGGTGTGTTTTTCGTACTATCACATGCTATATGTAAGGCTTACGTCACTACTCTCCTCAAAGAGACTGAGGAAGACATTGTATGACGAACTTCTGGCAGTGATATGTCCTAGTAGTGAACGAACATCGTAATAATATCTTCCTAAGCTTATCTGGTGTGTTTTTCGTACTATCACATGCTATATGTAAGGCTTACAACGTCACTACTCTCCTCAAAGAGACTGAGGAAGACATTGTATGACGAACTTCTGGCAGTGATATGTCCTAGTAGTGAACGAACATCGTAATAATATCTTCCTAAGCCTATCTGGTGTGTTTTTCGTACTATCACATGCTATATGTAAGGCTTACAACGTCACTACTCTCCTCAAACAGACTGAGGACGACATTGTGTGACGAACTTCTGGCAGTGATATGTCCCAGTAGTGAACGAACATCGTAATAATATCTTCCTAAGTCTATCTGGTGTGTTTTTCGTACTATCACATGCTATATGTAAGGCTTACAACGTCACTACTCTCCTCAAAGAGACTGAGGACGACATTGTGTGACGAACTTCTGGCAGTGATATGTCCCAGTAGTGAACGAACATCGTAATATTATCTTCCTAAGCTTATCTGGTGTGTTTTTCGTACTATCACATGCTATATGTAAGGCTTACAACGTCACTACTCTCCTCAAAGAGACAGAGGAAGACATTGTGTGACGAACTTCTGGCAGTGATATGTCCCAGTAGTGAACGAACATCGTAATATTATCTTCCTAAACCTATCTGGTGTGTTTTTCGTACTATCACATGCTATATGTAAGGCTTACAACGTCACTACTCTCCTCAAAGAGACTGAGGACGACATTGTGTGACGAACTTCTGGCAGTGATATGTCCCAGTAGTGAACGAACATCGTAATATTATCTTCCTAAGCTTATCTGGTGTGTTTTTCGTACTATCACATGCTATATGTAAGGCTTACAACGTCACTACTCTCCTCAAAGAGACAGAGGAAGACATTGTGTGACGAACTTCTGGCAGTGATATGTCCCAGTAGTGAACGAATATCGTAATATTATCTTCCTAAACCTATCTGGTGTGTTTTTCGTACTATCACATGCTATATGTAAGGCTTACGTCACTACTCTCCTCAAAGAGACTGAGGAAGACATTGTATGACGAACTTCTGGCAGTGATATGTCCTAGTAGTGAACGAACATCGTAATAATATCTTCCTAAGCTTATCTGGTGTGTTTTTCGTACTATCACATGCTATATGTAAGGCTTACGTCACTACTCTCCTCAAAGAGACTGAGGAAGACATTGTATGACGAACTTCTGGCAGTGATATGTCCTAGTAGTGAACGAACATCGTAATAATATCTTCCTAAGCTTATCTGGTGTGTTTTTCGTACTATCACATGCTATATGTAAGGCTTACAACGTCACTACTCTCCTCAAAGAGACTGAGGAAGACATTGTATGACGAACTTCTGGCAGTGATATGTCCTAGTAGTGAACGAACATCGTAATAATATCTTCCTAAGCCTATCTGGTGTGTTTTTCGTACTATCACATGCTATATGTAAGGCTTACAACGTCACTACTCTCCTCAAACAGACTGAGGACGACATTGTGTGACGAACTTCTGGCAGTGATATGTCCCAGTAGTGAACGAACATCGTAATAATATCTTCCTAAGTCTATCTGGTGTGTTTTTCGTACTATCACATGCTATATGTAAGGCTTACAACGTCACTACTCTCCTCAAAGAGACTGAGGACGACATTGTGTGACGAACTTCTGGCAGTGATATGTCCCAGTAGTGAACGAACATCGTAATATTATCTTCCTAAGCTTATCTGGTGTGTTTTTCGTACTATCACATGCTATATGTAAGGCTTACAACGTCACTACTCTCCTCAAAGAGACAGAGGAAGACATTGTGTGACGAACTTCTGGCAGTGATATGTCCCAGTAGTGAACGAACATCGTAATATTATCTTCCTAAACCTATCTGGTGTGTTTTTCGTACTATCACATGCTATATGTAAGGCTTACAACGTCACTACTCTCCTCAAAGAGACTGAGGACGACATTGTGTGACGAACTTCTGGCAGTGATATGTCCCAGTAGTGAACGAACATCGTAATATTATCTTCCTAAGCTTATCTGGTGTGTTTTTCGTACTATCACATGCTATATGTAAGGCTTACAACGTCACTACTCTCCTCAAAGAGACAGAGGAAGACATTGTGTGACGAACTTCTGGCAGTGATATGTCCCAGTAGTGAACGAATATCGTAATATTATCTTCCTAAACCTATCTTTTGTGTTTTTCGTACTATCACATGCTATATGTAAGGCTTACGTCACTACTGTCCTCAAAGAGACTGAGGACGACTTTGTGTGACGAACTTCTGGCAGCGATATGTCCCAGTAGTGAACGAACATCGTAATATTATCTTCCTAAGGCTATCTGGTGTGTTTTTCGTACTATCACATGCTATTTGTAAGGCTTACAACGTCACTACTCTCCTCAAAGAGACTGAGGAAGACATTGTGTGACGAACCTCTGGCAGTGATATGTCCCAGTAGTGAACATACATCGTAATATTATCTTCCTAAGCCTATCTGGTGTGTTTTTCGTATTATCACATGCTATATGTAAGGCTTACAACGTCACTACTCTCCTCAGACTGAGGACGACATTGTGTGACGAACTTCTGGCAGTGATATGTCCCAGTAGTGAACGAACATCGTAATATTATCTTCCTAAGCCTATCAGGTGTGTTTTTCGTACTATCACATGCTATATGTAAGGCTTACAACGTCACTACTCTCCTCAAAGAGACTGAGGACGACTTTGTGTGACGAACCTCTGGCAGTGATATGTCCCAGTAGTGAACGAACATCGTAATATTATTTTCCTAAGCCTATCTGGTGTGTTTTTCGTACTATCACATGTTATATGTAAGGCTTACAACGTCACTACTCTCCTCAAAGAGACTGAGGAAGACATTGTGTGACGAACTTCTGGCAGTGATATCTCCCAGTACTGAACGAACATCGTAATATTATCTTCCTAAGCCTATCTGGTGTGTTTTTCGTACTATCACATGCTATATGTAAGGCTTACAACGTCACTACTCTCCTCAAAGAGACTGAGGAAGACATTGTGTGACGAACTTCTGGCAGTGGTATGTCCCAGTAGCGAACGAACATCGTAATATTATCTTCCTAAGCCTATATGGTGTGGTTTTCGTACTATCACATGCTATATGTAAGGCTTACAACGTCACTACTCTCCTCAAAGAGACTGAGGAAGACATTGTGTGACGAACTTCTGGCAGTGATATGTCCCAGCAGTGAACGAACATCGTAATATTATCTTCCTAAGCCTATCTGGTGTGTTTTTCGTACTATCACATGCTATATGTAAGGCTTACGTCACTACTCTCCTCAAAGAGACTGAGAAAGACCTTGTGTGACGAACTTCTGGCAGTGGTATGTCCCAGTAGCGAACGAACATCGTAATATTATCTTCCTAAGCCTATCTGGTGTGTTTTCGTACTATCACATGCTATATGTAAGGCTTACAACGTCACTACTCTCCTCAAAGAGACTGAGGACGACATTGTGTGACGAACTTCTGGCAGTGATATGTCCCAGTAGTGAACGAAAATCGTAATATTATCTTCCTAAGCCTATCTGGTGTGTTTTTCGTACTATCACATGCTATATGTAAGGCTTACAACGTCACTACTCTCCTCAAAGAGACTGAGGAAGACATTGTGTGACGAACTTCTGGCAGTGATATGTCCCAGTAGCGAACGAACATCGTAATATTATCTTCCTAAGCTTATCTGGTGTGTTTTTCGTACTATCACATGCTATATGTAAGGCTTACAACGTCACTACTCTCCTCAAAGAGACTGAGAAAGACCTTGTGTGACGAACTTCTGGCAGTGATATGTCCCAGTAGTGAACGAACATCGTAATATTATCTTCCTAAGCCTATCTGGTGTGTTTTTCGTACTATCACATGCTATATGTAAGGCTTACATCGTCACTACTCTCCTCAAAGAGACTGAGGAAGACATTGTGTGACGAACTTCTGGCAGTGATATGTCCAGTAGTGAACGAACATCGTAATATTATCTTTCTAAGCCTATCTGGTGTGTTTTTCGTACTATCACATGCTATATGTAAGGCTTACGTCACTACTCTCCTCAAAGAGACTGAGGAAGACTTTGTGTGACGAACTTCTGGCAGTGATATGTCCCAGTAGTGAACGAACATCGTAATATTATCTTCCTAAGTCTATCTGGTGTGTTTTTCGTACTATCACATGCTATATGTAAGGCTTACAACGTCACTACTCTCCTCAAAGAGACTGAGGACGACATTGTGTGACGAACTTCTGGCAGTGATATGTCCCAGCAGTGAAAGAACATCGTAATATTATCTTCCTAAGCCTATCTGGTGTGTTTTTCGTACTATCACATGCTATATGTAAGGCTTACAACGTCACTACTCTCCTCAAAGAGACTGAGGAAGACATTGTGTGACGAACTTCTGGCAGTGATATGTCCCAGTAGTGAACGAACATCGTAATATTATCTTCCTAAGCCTATCTGGTGTGTTTTTCGTACTATCACATGCTATATGTAAGGCTTACAACGTCACTACTCTCCTCAAAGGGACTGAGGAAGACATTGTGTGACGAACTTCTGGCAGTGATATGTCCCAGTAGTGAACGAACATCGTAATATTATCTTCCTAAGCCTATCTGGTGTGTTTTTCGTACTATCACATGCTATATGTAAGGCTTACAACGTCACTACTCTCCTCAAAGAGACTGAGGACGACATTGTGTGACGAACTTCTGGCAGTGATATGTCCCAGTAGTGAACGAACATCGTAATATTATCTTCCTAAGCCTATCTGGTGTGTTTTTCGTATTATCACATGCTATATGTAAGGCTTACGTCACTACTCTCCTCAAAGAGACTGAGGAAGACATTGTGTGACGAACTTCTGGCAGTGATATGTCCCAGTAGTGAACGAGCATCGTAATATTATCTTCCTAAGCCTATCTGGTGTGTTTTTCGTACTATCACATGCTATATGTAAGGCTTACAACGTCACTACTCTCCTCAAAGAGACTGAGGACGACATTGTGTGACGAACTTCTGGCAGTGATATGTCCCAGTAGTGAACGAACATCGTAATAATATCTTCCTAAGCCTATCTGGTGTGTTTTTCGTACTATCACATGCTATATGTAAGGCTTACAACGTCACTACTCTCCTCAAAGAGACTGAGGAAGACATTGTGTGACGAACTTCTGGCAGTGATATGTCCCAGTAGCGAACGAACATCGTAATAATATCTTCCTAAGCCTATCTGGTGTGTTTTTCGTACTATCACATGCTATATGTAAGGCTTACAACGTCACTACTCTCCTCAAAGAGACTGAGGAAGACACTGTGTGACGAACTTCTGGCAGTGATATGTCCCAGTAGCGAACGAACATCGTAATAATATCTTCCTAAGCCTATCTGGTGTGTTTTTCGTACTATCACATGCTATATGTAAGGCTTACAACGTCACTACTCTCCTCAAAGAGACTGAGGACGACTTTGTGTGACGAACTTCTGGCAGTGATATGTCCAGTAGTGAACGAACATCGTAATATTATCTTCCTAAGCCTATCTGGTGTGTTTTTCGTACTATCACATGCTATATGTAAGGCTTACGTCACTACTCTACTCAAAGAGACTGAGGAAGACATTGTGTGACGTACTTCTGGTAGTGATATGTCCTAGTAGTGAACGAACATCGTAATATTATCTTCCTAAGCCTATCTGGTGTGTTTTTCGTACTATCACATGCTATATGTAAGGCTTACAACGTCACTACTCTACTCAAAGAGACTGAGGAAGACATTGTGTGACGAACTTCTGGCAGTGATATGTCCCAGTAGTGAACGAACATCGTAATATTATCTTCCTAAGCCTATCTGGTGTGTTTTTCGTACTATCACATGCTATATGTAAGGCTTACAACGTCACTACTCTCCTCAAAGAGACTGAGGAAGACATTGTGTGACGAACTTCTGGCAGTGATATGTCCCAGTAGTGAACGAACATCGTAATAATATCTTCCTAAGCTTATCTGGTGTGTTTTTCGTACTATCACATGCTATATGTAAGGCTTACAACCTCACTACTCTCCTCAAAGAGACTGAGGAAGACATTGTGTGACGAACTTCTGGCAGTGATATGTCCCAGTAGCGAACGAACATCGTAATATTATCTTCCTAAGCCTATATGGTGTGTTTTTCGTACTATCACATGCTATATGTAAGGCTTACAACGTCACTACTCTCCTCAAAGAGACTGAGGAAGACATTGTGTGACGAACTTCTGGTAGTGATATGTCCCAGCAGTGAAAGAACATCGTAATATTATCTTCCTAAGCCTATCTGGTGTGTTTTTCGTACTATCACATGCTATATGTAAGGCTTACGTCACTACTCTCCTCAAAGAGACTGAGGAAGACATTGTGTGACGAACTTCTGGCAGCGATATGTCCCAGTAGTGAACGAACATCGTAATATTATCTTCCTAAGCCTATCTGGTGTGTTTTTCGTACTATCACATGCTATATGTAAGGCTTACGTCACTACTCTCCTCAAAGAGACTGAGGAAGACATTGTGTGACGAACTTCTGGCAGTGATATGTCCCAGTAGTGAACGAACATCGTAATATTATCTTCCTAAGCCTATCTGGTGTGTTTTTCGTACTATCACATGCTATATGTAAGGCTTACAACGTCACTACTCTCCTCAAAGAGACTGAGGAAGACATTGTGTGACGAACTTCTGGCAGTGATATGTCCCAGTAGTGAAAGAACATCGTAATATTATCTTCCTAAGCCTATCTGGTGTGTTTTTCGTACTATCACATGCTATATGTAAGGCTTACAACGTCACTACTCTCCTCAAAGAGACTGAGGAAGACATTGTGTGACGAACTTCTGGCAGTGATATGTCCCAGTAGTGAAAGAACATCGTAGTATTATCTTCCTAAGCCTATCTGGTGTGTTTTTCGTACTATCACATGCTATTTGTAAGGCTTACAACGTCACTACTCTCCTCAAAGAGACTGAGGAAGACCTTGTGTGACGAACTTCTGGCAGTGATATGTCCCAGTAGTGAACGAACATCGTAATATTATCTTCCTAAGCCTATCTGGTGTGTTTTTCGTACTATCACATGCTATATGTAAGGCTTACAACGTCACTACTCTCCTCAAAGAGACTGAGGAAGACATTGTGTGACGAACTTCTGGCAGTGATATGTCCCAGTAGTGAACGAACATCGTAATATTATCTTCCTAAGCCTATCTGGTGTGGGTTTTTCGTACTATCACATGCTATATGTAAGGCTTACAACGTCACTACTTTCCTCAAAGAGACTGAGGAAGACATTGTGTGACGAACTTCTGGCAGTGATATGTCCCAGTAGTGAACGAACATCGTAATATTATCTTCCTAAGCCTATCTGGTGTGTTTTTCGTACTATCACATGCTATATGTAAGGCTTACGTCACTACTCTCCTCAAAGAGACTGAGGAAGACATTGTGTGACGAACTTCTGGCAGTGATATGTCCCAGTAGTGAACGAACATCGTAATATTATCTTCCTAAGCCTATCTGGTGTGTTTTTCGTACTATCACATGCTATATGTAAGGCTTACAACGTCACTACTTTCCTCAAAGAGACTGAGGAAGACATTGTGTGACGAACTTCTGGCAGTGATATGTCCCAGTAGTGACCGAACATCGTAATATTATCTTCCTAAGCCTATCTGGTGTGTTTTTCGTACTATCACATGCTATATGTAAGGCTTACAACGTCACTACTCTCCTCAAAGAGACTGAGGAAGACTTTGTGTGACGAACTTCTTGTACATATCCACACCGCGGATTAAAGTGAATACAAGAATACTTCTTACAGGAAAATGATCGTGATCATCTTGAAGTGAAAAAAGGCCCGCCTTGGTAGCGTAGATGGTAGCGTGTCTGCCTCGCCTTCAAAAGGTCCCGAGTTTGAATCTCGGTCAGGGTAAGTTACCTGGATAAGATTTTTCCAATGTTTCCCTTATCGTGATAGACGAATGTTGAGTAACTCTGAGCTCCATGGTCCCCTTACTCATTTGAGCATCACTTCACCCAGTGCAGTCATCGTCCGATATGACTTAACGTTGGAGGACGTAAATTACAACAAAAATGAAGTCAAAACCTTCAACTACGGGAGTGCCGTCTTCTGTAGTGAATCTTTGATCAGTTTCACCCTTGTGGAATGAACTAAGACTTTATCCATTGATCGTCTCTTCTTCTCTATATTGCCAAAAATTCTTTGAATGGGCATGAAAGAGTGGGAAGTACAGATAAACTTTCTGAAAGTGTACTTGAGGAATGTCTAAATATCTAATCTAAAATGTATCAACAGCTGATATCAAAGAGCTTGCACCACCAAACGGCTAATGCGACAACTGCTTGACTTAACAACATCTAATCGAAAAGGCTGACTTAACATCTTTTGTTTCTGAAATTGATGCCCTTTCAACATGGCAGGGTCATGTCTGCTGATCCGCAAATCTTTTAGCACTATTACAGAACTGGTGTTCAGATTACTTATCGTGTATTTAACAGGATTTCCCAAAAACATTGACAGATATTCAATTAAATTTCACATAGTTTACCTAGAGACCCGGGGAAATGCATGGGTCAGGATGATCGGTGATGGTAATCGAACCACGACCTTCCGAATGCTCACTAAGGACAGTTACCTAGGTAAAGCAATGTGAATGCGGCAGTAATAAGGAGAACACAGCACAGTGCAATGCTCAAGTTTAATCTCGTTTCATTTGAAAGAGCGTGTGACATAAATACACATTTGTTGTCGGCGGAGGATCATGAAGAGGAGGATTAGGTAATACCCCCAAGTCCCTAGGGACCGCTGCCGCTCTCGTTTAAAAGCATTTCCCAATCCCAGACACACACATGTGTGTTTTTACAGGAACAAAGATCAAGCCCTACTCTCAACTTAATTCCTTTTTTCTCCTTCGGGATCACTGTATACGATTATATTCCAGAAATTTAATACACATACTCCGTAGGCGTTTTCGTACAACACCTGAAGCAATTAAAGACCTATTTCACATAGAAACATCAACATTAACGTCATCAAAAGCAAATAATAACAAACACCTTATCAGTCTTATTAAATACTTTAAAATACTGGTAGTGGAATGTGTTTGAATTAAATTTATAATACACAATTAACATTTAACTGAACTACTCTTTTCCGAAACTTTCAAAATAATTGAAGATCTTAAAATATCAATATAGAAGTGTACAATGACAACTGATAATGTGATGTATACCTACGTGACTTTCTATTCTTTTGTTGGCCATGGTAGCTCAATGGTTAAGAACTGTGGTACGGAGACTGGAAGTTTCGGGGTTCAAATCCGGGCTATGGCATTGCATACTTTGGGAAACACACGGCTAGTGTAGAGGAGCGATTAATTACGTCAACAAATATGTTTGACATAAATTGTGAGCTTTAACCATATATACTTATATTTGTTGTGTAGTAATATTTTGTCTAACTGTTACACTTTACGGGTTATAGAAAAGTCATTTAATTTAGACTATTTCTGTGTAGATTTCGTTAAAGTTGAAGATGTACATTTCAGTTTTTATATAAAGTCTTAAGTATGTGGTATTTTAATACAGAAATTGTTAGCGAATTTCCTAAAAATTGAAATTTAAGGAATATGGACAAATGGAATGATTGATTTTATTGAATATTTTCGTGTTTTATACGTGGAAGGAGTTGAAGCTGATATTTGTCACGTTTGAGTTGTAGAGTGACAGACCCAAATACACGAGAAGAATTTTTGAAAAATACAAATACTGTAGGACCATTTTGTAAAAAAATATAGTTTCAGGAGTTTCCAAAACCTGTATTTATGATGAAATCAGAATATTGAATGTTAGTAGTTACTAGAAGAGAATGTAAAGTGTCAACCTAGCAGGCTTGTATGTTAGATCTATTCATAACACACGTGACTTCATCCAGAGAGCTCTGCCTTGCCATTTGGCAAATTACTAGCAGCTTGTGGCAGGCACATTTTGCAAATGTAATTCCGGTTGAAGCGTCATAACTGTCCTCCTTTTAGAGCGGTTTATTCCACAATCTAGGTCACAAATGTGTCTCAGCTTAACCTTGTGAGGGGATGGCATTTGTTAACAATGTAACAGGACAATATCGTAGGAAGGGAATGATTTAAAGATAACATCACTGGTCAAAAATGGTAATAATAGAGCAAGTGGAAGCATAAAAAGAGTAAAGAACAAGAACAGCTGCGCATCATAGGACGAAAATGGATGAGAAATTTAGACTGAAGCTAAGTGAGAGAAGAACAAAGGGGGTGGGGTACGTGGGTAAATGGAATATCAGCAGTAAATTGGGATACAATTTTTAAAGAACGATAATTTCTCGGGATAATGTAGTAGAATTCACTTATGAATGATGAATGTACTGTCCCACCTAGCTCTGTCACCACAAATATCTCCGATTTGAAACAAAATATTTACATATATCTTGGGCTCACACAGTGAGAAGGCATGCATAATCCATAAAGATAAACAAATAACACCTCCAACACCAAGTTGCACTTTTTAAATGGAACATGTGTGTTTATTCTGGCAAAATGAAAACTAGAGCTAGAATTAGTGATAATCGCTTGGCTTCTGAAATACGTGGCTATTAGAGGATGGCAAAGGCTCCACCCTTTCTGGCATGATGCAACGCATGTACTAGCCTGCCGTAAACAAACGTTCTAGCTTCAGTGTCTGGTCTGCGTCATACTGTAACGTAAAAATATTGTCACCCAATTATCGGAAAGCCCGACCAACGACAACTGAGAAGGGACCAGGGGCATCCAAGCCACACCCACCCATTAGTCTCAGTCACTAACCGAGGGGCTGATTAGGGAAGGGTCACTTGTCCCTGGCCGCCACTTCCCCCCTTCCACTGCCATCTGGAACCTTCGCGGTGATTCACTGAAACCAGAGACTTCTAGAAAACAGTGATATTCATATAAAAAGGGCTGCAATGAGTGAGGACAGTTAGTTCTTGGCGAGCAGTGAAGCAGCGCCGTGCTAGTGTACGGACGAGAAGACTGTACGTGCATCGGAAGAGTGTGCGTAACTGTGAGCGTGCAGTGGAATTGTAACGGACGAACTGGTGACACGTAATTGTGTGCATTACGTAATTCTGTGTAATTGGCAAGTGTTCAACTGTAAGTCGGTGGAAATAAAGAACATTTTGAGTTTGTGCAATTGGACTTTCAATTTCACGAACCCACAAAGTCACACTGGTGTCAGGAAGCGGGACAATAACATCACCGAACATTACAACCATGGACGCGGCATTGGAAAAGATTTTGGAGAAGATGATGGAAATTAAGGCCAAATTAACAGAGAAGACGGAAGGGGCAAATAACAACTTGGCCGCGAAGATGAACGAGTTAACAACAAAAACAGAAGCGGCAAACAACAACTTGGCCACGACAATGACCGCAAAGATGGCCGAACTGACCACGGAAATGAAGGTGGCGAACGAGGCTCTCGCCCCCAAATTTGAAGAACAGTTGGCCGGCGTGAGTAATGACGTGACGGAGCTGGGCAAGCGGATGGGCCAAGTAGACGAGCGCGTCGAGGACTTGGCGAACCGCTTCAATGACCTAGAGGAAAAGGCCGACAGTAACGCCAAGTACCTGAACGCCATGGCGGAAGACGTCGAAGAACTTGCTAACCGCGTTAACAATCTGGAAGTAAAGGCCGACAGCAGCGTCAAGTCCCTGAACGCCATGGTGGAGGACGTCGTCGGCAGGAGGTTGAAGGATTCGAAGGCCGACGCGCCGGGACGCGACACAACCTCGGCGTGTGTCAAACTTCCGAAATATGACGACGCGTCAACGTTTGAGGTCTTCCGCCACCAATTCCACGCAGTGGCCAAGCACAACAAATAGTCACCAGAGCAGGAGGCCACACAGTTAATAGCCAGCCTCCAGGGACGGGCCGCAGAAGTCCTAAACGTGGTGCAGACAACGGCGGCACCCAAGGACATCTGGGAGGCCCTGGAGAATCGTTTCGGAAACCACCGCTTAGCCGCAGCGTACCGCACCAGCTAAAGACAAGGTCAAGGCAGCCAGGGGAGACGCTGCAGGAGTTCGCCCTGGCAGTTGAACAACAGGCTAGCAAGGCCCTAGTCGACCTCCCACCCGAGTTCGTATCCCGGGAAGCTGCCTACACATTCGTGGACGGGGTATGAGATACGGAGATTCGTCAGCGCCTAATGCTCGGCGATTATAAAACCATCCACGAGGCGCTGACAGCAGCATTAAGGATGGAGGCGGCCAAGGCAACATCTATCCCGACGTCGAGGACGAGGAGTGTCCGCTACACCAGAGACAGAAGACCAGTCGAGGGACGCCGGCGAACACCTAGTGGCCTGTGTTGGGGGTGTGGACAGCCCGGACACCTGCAAAGAGACTGCCCACACCAGGAAGAGCAGCGGGAAAAACGAGTAAGGGCCGTCGTGGAGAGGGGCACGTCGGCGCCATCACCACCATCCCCTCGAGTGACACTGCGCGCCGTCAGCCGGCGTATGGATGACAGCCTCATCGCGGACGGTTGCGTAAGAGGAAAGCCGTGCCGCGTGCTGGTGGACACCGGGGCGGCCGTGACCATCATCAGACCTGACGTGGCGAAAGGTTTGCCGACAAGGAAGCCGAGCCGACCATACCAGCTCGTCACGACATCGGGCGACACCTTGCCTGTGGAGAAGGAGGCCCTGCTGAAGCTGACCTTGGGAAGGAGCACCGTACGTCTGTGGGTGTTCGTCGCGAAAGTGGCCGAGGATGTGATACTGGAATTGGATGCCCTCAGGGCCATGAGGTGACTATCGACGTTGGCAAGAAGGTCCTGCGGCTCAACGGACAAGAGGTTATACTCCGTCAACCAGAGGAGCGCCTTGGAATTTGCAGGGTCGTCTTGAGCGAAGACATGGTTGTCCCCGCGAGGAGCGAGGTGGTGGTGACGGCGCTACTGGAAGGACAGAGAACCAGGTACAGGATGCTGGACCAGAAGACGTCTGTAGAAGGACTGTGTGTAGCCAGGGCATTGCTGCCGTGCCGAGAGGAGGTGCCAGTGAGACTGCTAAATCCAACGGACACCGATCTCGACGTCCAGGCCGGGACGGAGTTGGGAACGTGCGAGCCCGTGGTAAGCGTAACAGCAATCGACAAGACGCAGGAGCAGGCGCCGATGCAAAACCTGGGGCCCCGGCTAGAAGGCCTACTGGAGAGGGCGGCCGACCACTTGACCGCAGAACAGCTAGAGAAAGTTCGATAACTGCTGAGGCGATACCAGCTCGTCTTCAGCCAAGGCGACAGTGACTACGGCCGCACGGACAAAGTGCTTCACCGCATCGACACCGGGGACGCCCGGCCTATTCGGCAACCACATAAACGCGTTCCGCTGGCGAAGCAAGGGGCGGTACGAGACATGCTGGAGGACATGAGATCCAAGGGAGTGATTGAAGAGTCTGACAGCCCTTGGTGCTCCCCTGTAGTCTTGGTGACCAAGAAGGACGGCGAGCTGCGCTTCTGCGTAGACTACAGAAAGTTGAACGCTGTCACCCACAAGGACTGTTTCCCCTTACCCCGGATTGACGACACCCTGGTCACGCTAGCTGGTGCACAGTGGTTCTCGACCCTGGACCTGAAGTCGGGCTACTGGCAGGTAGCTCTAGACCCAAGAGACAAGGAGAAGACCGCATTCTCGACAGGCCAAGAGCTCTGGCAGTTCACGGTTATGCCCTTTGGCCTCTGCAACGCACCAGCTACCTTCCAACGCCTCATGGAGTCAGTGATGAGAGGACTGACTTACGACGCCTGCCTGCTATACCTGGACGATATCATCACCGTCGGTAAGACTTTTGAAGACCATCTCGAGAATCTGAGTAAGCTGCTACAGAGACTGCAGGCGACCAACTTGAAGCTTAACGCGAAGAAGTGCCAGCTCTTCCGCAAGGAAGTGAACTACTTAGGCCACATAGTCTCAGCAAACGGAGTGGCCACAGACCCGGAGAAGACACAGGCTGTGAGAGATTGGCCTTGCCCAAAGGATAAGAAAGAGTTGCGCAGTTTCCTGGGGCTGTGCAGCTATTACCGCCGCTTCATAAAGGGGTTCTCCAACATCGCAAAAACCCTCACCCGCCTGATAGAAGAACACCGGCCTTATGCGTGGACAGAGGACGCCGAAAACGCTTTCCAACACCTAAAGGAGACCCTGTGGAGTGCTCCAATTTTGGGTTTCCCACAACCGGGTGGCGCCTTCATTGTGGACACCGACGCCAGCGACCATTGCATTGGAGGTGTCCTATCGCAGATCCAGGACGGCCATAAGCGGATGATAGCCTACTACAGCAAGACGCTATCCAAGGCAGAGAAGAACTACTGCGTCACCCGACGAGAATTATTGGCGGTAGTAAAGACCTTGGAGTACTTCCACAAGTACCTATACGGTCAGCCATTCCACCTGAGGACTGACCATTCCGCCCTAACCTGGCTATTGAGCTTTAAGAACCTGGAAGGCCAGACAGCACGTTGGGTCCAGAGGCTGCAGGAGTACGACTTCACCTCGGACCATCGTAGAGGGAAGAGCCACGGTAACGCAGACGCCATGTCCCGAAGACACTGTCTAGAAGAGTGCGGCCAGTGCACAAGAGTGGAAGAGAAGGAGCGTGCCGCAGCAGTCCGAGTAGTTGTGGCAGTGCCTGCGAACGGCTGGGATAGTGCAGACTTGAGGAGGTAGCAGCTGGCGGACGCAGACTTTGGGCCACTCTTGAGGGAAGTGGAGGCAGGGACGAGACCAACCTGGGAGGACATCGCACCGAGGAGCGCCACCTACAAGTCGTACTGGGCCCAATGGGACTCGTTGAAGACCAGAGAGGGCGTGCTGTTCCGGGTATGGGAATCACCCGATGGGAAGACGCAGAGAGGACAGTTGGTACTTCCCCGGAGTAAGGTACCGGAAGTCTTGGAAGAAGTGCACGCCGGTACTTCAGGAGGACACCTGGGAGGGAACCGAACGATTGACAAACTACGGCAGCGCTACTACTGGCTGATACTCCGAACAGATGCTGAGAGATGGTGCCGTAAGTGTCACGTGTGCGCGGCGAGTCGCGGCCCCCAGACTAGGAGCCGGGGTCGCATGCAGCAGTACAATGTTGGAGCGCCATTCGAAGGGATCGCCGTTGACATTGCTGGACCGTTCCCAGTTTCCGACCGAGGCTGAGAGTACCTAATGGTGGTCGTGGACTACTTCGCCAAGTGGCCTGAGGTGTATGCCATCCCGAACCAAGAGGCAAAGATAATCACAGACTGCCTCGTGGAGCAAGTGTTCTGTCGATTTGGGGTGCCGTTAGAGCTACACAGTGACCAGGGTACCAACTTTGAGTCCAACCTAATGAAGGAGGCACTACAAAGGCTTGGGGTGAACAAGACCCGCACAACGCCTCTACATTCCCAGTCGGATGGCATGGTCGAAAGATACATCAAGACTTTAGAGGAACACCTGAGGAAGGTCGTGGCCAGCCATCAGCGAGACTGGGACGTCAAGGTGCCACTGTTCTTGCTGGCCTACCGCTCGTCAACACACGACACAACTGGGATGACGCCAGCCAGCTTAATGTTCGGCCGAGAGTTGCGCCTCCCTTGTGACCTGGCTTTTGGAAGCCCTCCGGAGGCGAAACAGCCAGCGACCGAGTATGTAGAGAACCTGGTGGACCACCTCCACGACATGCACGAGATGGCTTGTCAGGACATCCAGAAGGCGAGGGTCCGCATGAAGACCCGATATGACAGGCAAGCCAACAGCCAAGGGTTCCAGCTAGGTGACCTGGTGTGGTTGTACCGTCCTACGCGGAACAAGGGACGCTGCCCGTAGCTTCAGCAGCCATTGCAAGGGCCGTACCGGGTGCTGTAGAGGATAAATGACGTTTTCTACCGCATCCAGAAGGTGCCCCGAGGAAAGATGTTGGTGGTACACCTGGATCGTCTAGCCCGCTACGATGGTGCTGTTCGGGACGACCAGCTTTGAGGAGGGAGCAGTGTTACCCAATTAGCGGAAAGCCCGACCAACGCCAGCTGAGTAAGGGGCCAGAGGCATCCAAGCCACACCCTCCCATTAATCTCAGTCCCTAACTGAGGGGATGATTAGGGAAGTGTCACTTGTCGCTGGCCGCCTCTTCCCCCTTCCACTGCCGTCTGGAACCTTCGCGGTGATTCACGGAAACTAGAGACTTCTAGAAAACAGCGATATTCCTATAAAAAGGGCTGCAGTGAGTGAATTGAGTCAGTCAGTCAGTTCTTGGCGAGCAGCGAGGCAGCGCCGTTCTAGTGTACGGACGAGAAGGCTGTGTATGTTAATCGGAGGAGTGTGCGTAACTG
Organism: Mantis religiosa; assembly: GCA_030765055.1. Classification (NCBI taxonomy): domain Eukaryota; kingdom Metazoa; phylum Arthropoda; class Insecta; order Mantodea; family Mantidae; genus Mantis; species Mantis religiosa. Next base: position 2,379,289 of record CM060953.1, on the reverse strand, counting down.
TGAGCGGCAGTGGAACTATAACGGACGAACTGGTGAAACGTAATTGTGTGCATTACGTAATTCTGTGTAATTGGCAAGTGTTCAACTATAAGTCGATGGAAATAAAGAACATTTTGAGTTTGTGCAATTGGACTTTTAATTTCACGAACCCACAAAGTCACAATATGTTTCGGATATTGTTTTCCAAATTAACACATTAAACCGTGTTTTCGTGGGGTGTGTAACAGTTACCGTCAACATTAAGTAGATATAACTGTCAATACACTGTTAACAAAACATGGAGTGTCAGCCGTAAGTTTTAAATGGTTCGTACATGCAGGAGATTGTTTGTGGGTCAGGACGAGATGGTGAACTTCACAAACTTTGGAATATTCTTGTTTCTAAAAGAAAACTTGCCTCTTTAATGGGTAAAAAAACGTTACGCACTTTAATGAATCATAGCTTAGTGACAACTGTTAATTTCAAAGCAATATCTTTATATCTACGTTCTTTTTAAGTCAATGTCAGGTGTTTGTTGTGCATTTTCATTGAACGAGTCGTTATGTGCGACTAACGTTCAGGGAGTCACTACTTTGACCACCGTCACTAGAAAAAACCTTGGTTTCCCTTTCTATTCCACAAATTCCTTTGGCTTCATTTCTCGTTCAAAAACTTTCGGTTTAACCGTCAGTACAGGTGCACGCGTTATGTAGACCTCTCTGGCTTCACTTGAAGTAGCTACAGGAATCGTCAAGGTCATTTCTCCTTGTCTTGTGTTACGAGGCACCGGACGACTACCCAACTGTGCGTCTCTGCGGCTTCGCTGGGGGCGGGTGTCGAGTGAGTTCATCACACCACATCATGCAGTGCTGGTCAAAAGATAGTTGTCAAATTACTACTCTCTGGCATTAAGGTAAGCGTGGACGACTCGGATTAGATTTACAAAATCTGTTTCCTAGGTGACGATAGTGTATTGTTTTGTTTGGACGAAGAAGTTAACTGCCTAAGACAGTTCCCTGTGTAATAAGATTGTGTTTTGTCAGTCTAAGAGACAAATCGAGCTTCTTTTACGGAAACGAGGTATGTCATTGCTCCATTTGTGGTATTTTTTTATTTTTTAACTTCGTTTAAGATAGATTTATAACGAATGTACATTGAAATTGCTCCAGAAATTGTACAATAAGAAAATACAGACTTTCTTACATCCATAACCCTCTTTGTTGTTATGATAGTTACTTGATCAGTACTGCCAACGGACAAAAATAAATACAACAGCGGGCGAAGCGGGTAGAAGTAACGCGGAAGATCTTTCTTACGTCCTCCAGAGTTATGTCATGTCGGAGGATGAATGAAATGGTGAAATGATACTCAAATGAGCCCAGAAAAATGGAGAATGGTACCACGAAATCTGTGTTGACTGGCGTTGTAGGAAAGAAGCAATTCATATATGAGATACATAAAGATATGAATATACAAGTGTAGAAATGTGATATTTTGTTCCCATGATTACATTATGTACTCAAATTGAATGTTCTGTTCCGATTCGTCCGCTATGACAATTCTATTGCGGGCGATTAGGATTAGTTTCCGCTCGGAATAAAAGTGAAAACGGAAGTATACACAAAATTCTTGATCGAAAAACATAACATTTAACATAATCTGGAACGTCCAGACTTCAATATAAGGTAAAAGTGTACATTTTAACGTGACAAATAGGACCTATTTATATTTTATATTTATATTTATAGATATTTATTCCATTCAGCGACACTTACCTCATCCTTTGTCTGTTTATATAACGATTTTGAAATAGTAAAATAATTTTGCATTATAACAATGCTCACAGCAAAGCTAACAACTGCATATCTGGATGACCTAAAGGTCGGCAACATACGACCCTGACTTACGACCGTCATTAAATGAAGCAACATGACTTAGAAAGTCCTGCATCTGAAATACCTCAGGTTGAGTTTGATCATTACTTTAAAGACTGGTTACAATACTGTGTAGTTGTTAAAGAAGAACATATTATAAACCAATTAAATAATTTACAATTTTAAAACTAAAACCTTCTTTGATATTTTAAAAATGAACAATCTCACACTCGTAGCATGGTAGGGTACGTACAACCGAACCTCAGAACTTCCGGGTCACGAAGTTTCGGGGTCACGCATTCCACTTTCGGAGTTCTGAATGGAATCATCTGACAACTTTCCATCACCAGAGCACAAGTTTATAACACGTGTTGGAAGAAAGGGACTAGGAAAGTGTAAACTCACCTTGTACCAAATTATGGTACCAGGAATATCCCTACTCTTGTACAAACTACCCTTACAAACACTTATTGCTCTATCTACTTCAAGATAAACTTTATCTTATTCTAGTTACAAGGGAATACAGTAGACTTTAAGTGATAGTCAAATGTTTTGGTAGTTATGTGATGTATACTTGACTTTCTCTACTCTTATACAAACACTTATTGCTCTTACTACTTCAAGATAAACATTATCTTATTGTAGTTACAAGGGAATACAGTAGACTTTAAGTGACAGTCAAATGTTTTGGTCGTTATGTGATGTATACATGACTTTCTCTACTCGTACAAACACTTATTGCTCTATCTACTTCAAGATAAAATTTATCTTATTGTAGTTACAAAGGAATACAGTAGACTTTAAGTGATAGTCAAATGTTTTGGTCGTTATGTGATGTATACATGACTTTCTCTCTCTTGTACAAACACTTATTGCTCTATCTACTTCAAGATAAACATTATTTTATTGTAGTTACAAGGGAATACAGTAGACTTTAAGTGACAGTCAAATGTTTTGGTCGTTATGTGATGTATACATGACTTTCTCTACTCGTACAAACACTTATTGCTCTATCTACTTCAAGATAAAATTTATCTTATTGTAGTTACAAAGGAATACAGTAGACTTTAAGTGATAGTCAAATGTTTTGGTCGTTATGTGATGTATGCATGACTTTCTCTACTCGTACAAACACTTATTGCTCTATTTACTTCAAGATAAACATTATTTTATTGTAGTTACAAGGGAATACAGTAGACTTTAAGTGATAGTCAAATGTTTTGGTCGTTATGTGATGTATACATGACCTTCTCTACTCTTGTACAAACACTTATTGCTCTATCTACTTCAAGATAAGGATTATCTTATTGTAGTTACAAGGGAATACAGTACACTTTAAGTGATAGCCAAATGTTTTGGTCGTTATTTGATGTATACATGACTTTCTCTACTCTTATACAAACACTTATTGCTCTACCTACTTCAAGATGAACATTATCTTATTGTAGTTACAAGGGAATACAGTAGACTTTAAGTGATAGTCAAATGTTTTGGTCGTTATTTGATGTATACATGACTTTCTCTACTCTTATACAAACACTTATTGCTCTACCTACTTCAAGATGAACATTATCTTATTGTAGTTACAAGGGAATACAGTAGACTTTAAGTGACAGTCAAATGTTTTGGTCGTTATTTAATGTATACATGACTTTCTCTACTCTTGTACAAACACTTATTGCTCTACCTACTTCAAGATGAACATTATCTTATTGTAGCTACAAGGGAATACAGTAGACTTTAAGTGACAGTCAAATGTTTTGGTCGTTATGTGATGTATACTTGACTTTCTCTACTCTTATACAAACACTTATTGCTCTACCTACTTCAAGATGAACATTATCTTATTGTAGTTACAAGGGAATACAGTAGACTTTAAGTGATAGTCAAATGTTTTGGTCGTTATGTGATGTATACATGACTTTCTCTACTCTTGTTCAAACACTTATTGCTCTATCTACTTCAAGATAAGGATTATCTTATTGTAGTTACAAGGGAATACAGTAGACTTTAAGTGACAGTCAAATGTTTTGGTCGTCATGTGATGTATACTTGACTTTCTCTACTCTTATACAAACACTTATTGCTCTTACTACTTCAAGATAAACATTATCTTATTGTAGTTACAAGGGAATACAGTAGATTTTAAGTGACAGTCAAATGTTTTGGTCGTTATGTGATGTATACATGACTTTCTCTACTCTTGTACAAACACTTATTGCTCTTTCTACTTCAAGATAAGGATTATCTTATTGTAGTTACAAGGGAATACAGTAGACTTTAAGTGACAGTCAAATGTTTTGGTCGTTATGTGATGTATACATGACTTTCTCTACTCTTATACAAACACTTATTGCTCTACCTACTTCAAGATGAACATTATCTTATTGTAGTTACAAGGGAATACAGTAGACTTTAAGTGATAGTCAAATGTTTTGGTCGTTATTTGATGTATACATGACTTTCTCTACTCTTATACAAACACTTATTGCTCTACCTACTTCAAGATGAACATTATCTTATTGTAGTTACAAGGGAATACAGTAGACTTTAAGTGACAGTCAAATGTTTTGGTCGTTATGTGATGTATACTTGACTTTCTCTACTCTTGTACAAACACTTATTGCTCTTACTACTTCAAGATAAACATTATCTTATTGTAGTTACAAGGGAATACAGTAGACTTTAAGTGACAGTCAAATGTTTTGGTCGTTATGTGATGTATACTTGACTTTCTCTACTCTTGTACAAACACTTATTGCTCTTACTACTTCAAGATAAACATTATCTTATTGTAGTTACAAGGGAATACAGTAGATTTTAAGTGACAGTCAAATGTTTTGGTCGTTATGTGATGTATACATGACTTTCTCTACTCTTGTACAAACACTTATTGCTCTATCTACTTCAAGATAAGGATTATCTTATTGTAGTTACAAGGGAATACAGTAGACTTTAAGTGGCAGTCAAATGTTTTGGTCGTTATGTGATGTATACATGACTTTCTCTACTCTTATACAAACACTTATTGCTCTTACTACTTCAAGATAAACATTATCTTATTGTAGTTACAAGGGAATACAGTAGACTTTAGGTGACAGTCAAATGTTTTGGTCGTTATGTGATGTATACATGACTTTCTCTACTCTTGTACAAACACTTATTGCTCTTACTACTTCAAGATAAACATTATCTTATTGTAGTTACAAGGGAATACAGTAGACTTTAAGTGGCAGTCAAATGTTTTGGTCGTTATGTGATGTATACATGACTTTCTCTACTCTTGTACAAACACTTATTGCTCTTACTACTTCAAGATAAACATTATCTTATTGTAGTTACAAGGGAATACAGTAGACTTTAAGTGATAGTCAAATGTTTTTGTCATTATGTGACATTTGAAATTATATTCTCTTTTTATGACCAAGCGAAGATAAAAAAATAACGACTTACTATTCGAGAAAATTAAAAGTATTCCAAAATTCAGACATATAACAAGAAATATTTCAAAATGGTTCACTTAAAAGAAAAACAGTAAAAAACTACCACACAAATAATCAAATATATATTTAATATGAATAACTAACGCCTTGAAAAGCGAATAGTTGCTAAAGAGATTGAATTAACCTCCGTTACAGGTTTGGGGGTTGTTGCAGAAGTCGATGTACTGAAAAAGTTATAGTGAAAGATCTGTTGTCTGAGTCGTTCTGCTCTCTTAATATCAGAGGAATGAAGTATATACACATAAAACTCGTAAAAGGAGATTCTTTATATTAATAGCTTCACTGTATGTAAACATAAACAACTCGTTCTGATCAAAGGAAACAAAAGCAAGCAACTGTTTCTTGAGAAACTCGATGTTTGCCAAAGCTCTATAACGAACGCCGTGGGCGGATATCGTATACTGAACACAAGGATTCACATCATGTTGTGTAACTTGTGAAGCAGTTACAGAAACCATTCTTTTGTTTTAATTTATTATCCATCGATGACTGCAGAACGTTTAGTAATTAAACCATTTTAATATTCTGAAATATAAGATGTAACATACCAAAATATTTTCGATTTTGGTTACATCGCCTGTCTTAAATATAGGAGGGTCGTTTGATAAGTTTGCTAAAAATGAATAATATTTTTAGAACAAATTTTAAATTATTTCTCGACAAAGTCTCCATTAATGGCTATACACTTGGACCAGCGATGTTCCAGCTTTTTCATCCCATCGTAAAAATAGGTTCTGCCAAGGTCTGCAAAATAGTCGTTGACGGTTACTATCACTTCTTTTGATGATGATTTCTTACCATTAAGCCAAATTTACAAGTTTTGGAACAGAAAGAGGTCTCTTGGGACTAAGTCTGGTGAATAAGGTGGATGAGGAATCAATTCAAAGCCCAACTCATGCACTTTCGTCATTGCTATTGTTGATGTGTGCGATAGTGTATTATCCTGGTGAAAGAGCACTTCTTTTGTTTCAGTCTTGGTCTCTTTTCTGTCAACTCATGTTGCAAACAATCCAACAATGAAGCATAATAGCATCCAGTTATGGTTCTGCATTTTTCAAGTAGTTTATGAGGATTATTCTTTGAGAATCTCAAAAAACAGTGGTCATCACCTTACGAGCTGACAAAATGGTCCTTGCCTTCTTGGTGCATTTTCGCCAGCCTTTGTCCATTGTTTTGACTGTTTTGGTTTGGCTGTAGTGTGTAATGATAGATCCAAGTTTCATCTAAGGTCACATATTGTCGCGTATGCTTTGGTAAGATGAAGGAACTTGATTTATTTTAGGAATTTAATGGCACGAGGTTTCTTTATATAATTGAAATTATTAATTTTTGGAAGTAAAAATGTAGAAAACTCATAGCGGAACATTGGACGTCAAACCCGTAGTTTACCAAATTTTCAGAGCATTAACCACGTAGGAATGCTAAACACAACAGCTCTAGACATTGAACCCGGTAGTTAGAAATCGATGATCAGCAGGTCGTTGGGCGGATGGAATGTTCCAGAAGCTTTTCTGCTGATCAAATAGAAAAAGTCCTTAGGTTCAACGTGTGTTGGCCCCCTCCTCTTGGGTCTGGCGGTTAATACATATAGCCCTGGTTGTCGGGGCGGGAGATAGTCTTAAGTGTATCGTTGCGGCTGTAGGCCACGCCGGATCTTCACGTCACCAAGCCACCGAAATATCCTCGGAGGTAAGCGCCACCAAATAGTTAGGTCTTAGTTATAATGTTTGTTCAGTGCCTCTTCAAGGCTTTTGTGTGGATTCTGTACTATACATTACTGTTTAAAACCCGGTTTAGTGATGAAACTAAGAGTTGTCTCTTCTACCCTTCTTTCCACTACCCCATCCTTGCTCTACCTTCTTAACTTCCACTACGTACCCCAGTCGCTACTCCAATCCTGTGGTGTGACATATGGTGGAGGCGCCGGGGACTCGTCACAAAGAGTCTTGCAGACTGTGATTAAACATTGCCAGAAAATCGGTAGAAGTGTTCTTTCGGATACTCTTTTGTTCGGCTGTGAGCAATCGCGGCACCCATCTTGCACACATATTTTTCATGCAGGATATTGTGCTCTCACTCAGTTGAGGTGCCTACATCCTTATCAATCTCAAGAAGTTCCATTCGGCGGTCTTGCATAACCAGATCGTGTCCTGTTTGGTGACTTCAATTGTGCGACCAGAGGGCGATTCACCTTCATTACTTCTACGACCACGTTTAAATTCATTGATCCAAAAGTAAATGGTCTTCAACGTTGGTACGGAGTACGCGGAAACTTCAGTTAATTCAATTTTGACTTGTGCGGCAGTCCAGCCCTTCAAATAAAAATTTTTACTAACAGCACTAAACTCTGTTTTTTTTTTTTCATTTTAAATTGCGGCTATTACACCGACCAGTTCACATGGCTGTCAACAATGAACTATGTATTGTAGCACATTCACAGTTTCTGTACAATCTTTTGAATAAATAAGATTTCCACCCACAAAGTTGCAACAAAAAGTACCATCCCTTCATGGAAGTTTACCAGATATCAAACGACCCTCTTAGACGTTATGCTTGTGATTTTCCAAGTAAGAGTCTTATTTCTTTCTGTGGCAATATCAAGTATGACCTTAAGTAACCTGTAATTACATTTCTATAAAATATGTAAATGTTTTAAAACGCTTTTTAATATTCCGAGATTGTCAAAGGAGGAGTTTGGTCAGAAAGTTGGTCTATCGTCGGAAAGTAATGCTGCTAAGGAGAAAAAGGACGTCACCACATAAAATATGCAGGTTGTGAAGGAAAGCCAACTCTGCTTCCGCCATGTATAATTGATGAGCCCATCAGACCCAGATACACTGGGGAACAAAAATTATTTCTCTTGTTACATAGTAATTCTGTAAGCAAACTGCCTGTTTATGCCTTTATATGGACATAAACCTTCTGAGAACCGGGAGTAAAAACTCTGACGTGATTTTCTCTGCTTTTGCACAGTTATTCTTACTTCTCTAGTTCATGTGATCAATATAACATGGTAGCAAGTAGAATTAAGTGATTGTCAAGTGTTTTAAATAGCACATCGTTATGTCATGTATTTGAAGTTACATTAACTTTGTATGGCTAAAATGAATAGCTTCCTAGTTGATAAAAGTATAAGTAAGTGAAAATTCAGACAGATAACAAGAAACATTTAGGAAAACGTGACGTCGATGAGAGAAACAGATGAACTCCAAGTTGATTCTGCAAACTTCCAAGACTGCCCTTGTGATTTGTTTATAATCATCGCAAAGGTCAAACGCAGAAGAAATTGTAGACGCTTAAAAGGTAAATCTGTTGGAGTCATAGGAATACCCGGGATCAAGATATCCCCTGCTTTGTACTTTCCCTTGATGATTGTTGTTATTCATTAACTTTTTCACAGTTAGTCTCGTTACACTGTACAGTCGTGGTTGGTTAATGCAGGTTCAGCACCGATCCTACTTTTAATTTTAAATTGTGAGCTAAGAGTCCAGGCAATTCTAATAAATTTAAAAACTCTCTGAGATAGTTGACGTCGTCATGGTTTACAACTGTGTCAACGGATTTGTACAAAAAGAACTTCCCCTGAAGAGACAGAACGTAATTCTGACATACCAACACGACTATCAGTACGGTCAGTACGTGACGTAGCTCGTCGTATACTTGACTGACTTCTACGACCTAAGTCAGGACGTCTTCTCCTTGGTGTCGTAAAAAGCTTTCCGAGAAATTCACAAAGTCACAAAGGAAAGCAATTAATTTTGTGTCAGTTAAATTGACTTTCACGAATTCAGAAACACAAATTATAAAGAAGGTGTCCAAGGATTCACCAATATTTAACAACAATTTTCTGTGGTCAAATATTTATAGTATTACAGTGCGTTCAAAAATTAATGTTGTGTCTAATCTTCGAAATATATATCATAATGTTACATAAAAAATTCAGTCTTGATAACAAATGATAAACGTTACTTAATAAAATATGGTAAGTGAAGGATCTGTGAAGATTTTGGCAAGGAGTGGAATATCTTTATACTTCGTAATGCTTTTGTTTGTTGAAAATAAAAGAAGGTGTAGTGTTCCGTAAGTACTTTTATATTTAGTTCATAGCCCGGTCTATTAGCAGTTCAGGGTTTTGTCACACCTTTCAAAACTTCCTTGGACTTATACAAATATTTCAAAACCAAAATTAGGCAAATTGGTTCAGTAGTTCCCGAGTTTTTGTGAAAGTAACAAACGTCAAATCCTTTTAAAGATTGAAGTGTGGACATTCTAGATTATATCAAATGTTAAGTTTTACGATCAAGAATTTTGTGTATACTTCCGTTTTCATTTTTATTCCGAGCGGAAACTAATTCTAATCGTCCGCAATAGGATTGTCATAACGGACGAATCGGAATGGAACATTCAATTTGAGTACATAATGTAATCATGGGAACAAAATAACACATTTCTACACTTGCATATTCATATCTTTATGTATCTCATACATATTTTACATATATGAATTGCTTTGGCGCTCACACAGATTTCGTGGTAACGTTCTCTATTTTTCTGGGCTAATTTGAACATCATTTCACCCATTTCATTCATCGTACGATATAACATAGCGCTGCAGGACATATATAAAAGAAATTGTGTGCCCTTTCTTACGTTAATCCGCTTGGCCTACTGTTGTAGCGGTTTTTATTTTTGTCCTTTGGCAGCATTGATTAAGTAACTCTCATAACAAAAAGGAGGATTATGGATGTAAGAAAGTGTGTATTTTCTTACTATACAATTTTCTGGAGGATTTTCAATGTACATTCGTTGTAATCTATCATAAATAATCTTAAAGAATAACAAAATGCCAGAAATGGAGCAATGAGATACCTCGTTTCCATAAAAGAAGCTCGATTTGTCTCTTAGACTCGTATTAGACACAATTATCAGTCGCGGTCACCTTATTTCCTTGTAAGATAGTATTTTCGTACGGTTTGTAGAGGAGAGAGAAGGTCATGTGATTATTTGTAGTTGTGGAAATAGAGTAAATGCTTATAGCGGCAGCGAATGGTGTATAAACGTTAATTAGTCAACAGCCTCCCACTCTGGGAAAACTGAGTTGGCTTGCAGGAGCGTAATTGGGATTTTAGTGCAGTTAGCTGCTGTTCCCTTGGGTGATGGTGGTTTTCTTCCCTTCCACCGGGGTAGGCTGTAACCATTAGTAGTCCCGACGGTTCTTCGTCTGTCAAACCGCACACGATATGACTGGGACCAGATTGTAATAATTATTACACGGAACGACATGGCAATCATTCTGTAAGTCCCGAGTTTGTTTGTCTGGTGGTGTTCCCTGGTCGGTAAAGCGGATACAACATTCCCTGCTTGGCTCAAGTGTTGTTTATCGATCTCTCTCATCTAGACAGTCAAAGAGGTCCCCAATCATGTAACTTAGGGCTTCGCTACATCTGCGTGAACTGTGTTTACTCATTTCAGACGTTCCTTATACGGAATGTTAGCCAAACCAGATGTATGTGTCTCTACAACTGATCAACGCAGCAAATACCGTGAGTCTCAAAAGTCGCGTACCAAATGGGAAATATATAAATATTGGTTAATTTGTACATTGTTCGGCAAGCTCCTCGTTCATGTTTCTAAATATACCAGGGTTTATATAAACTTTCCGATCTAATAAAGATACGACACACTTTCTCAGAACTTTTTTTTTTACAACATAGTCTACTTGTAACTCTACACACTTCTCCCATCGATGCTCCCATCTCTGTAACCCGTCAAAATAGTACTCGGCGTTTTTCAACATAGTCTTCTTCTAACTCTACACACTTCTCCCAGCGATGCTCCCATCTGTGTAACCCGTCCAAACAGTACTCGGCGTTTTCCAACATAGTCTCCTTGTAACTGTACACATTTCTCTCAGTGAGTTTCCCATCTCTGTAGCACGTCCAAATAGTACTCGACGTTTCTCAACAGTTTCCTTGTAACTCTATACACTTCTCTCAGTGATGTTCCCATCTCTGTAACACGTCCAAATAGTACTCGGCGTTTTTCGCTACAAAATAATTGTTCAGGAAAATGATTGTCTCTTCATTTGACGAAAATATCTGTCCTCCGAGCGTAATTTTCAGATGAGGGAACAAAAAGAAGTCGCTTGGGGCTAGATCTGGTGAGTCAAGCAGTTCAAACCGTAATTTGTGGATTTTCGCCATTGCAACCGCTGAGGTGTGAGACGGTGCATTATCTTGGTAAAACAGGATTTTCTTTTTCTATAAATGGGCCCGTTTTTCTTCAAGTTCTGCCTTCAGCTTGTCAAGTAATGATGCACAGTATTCTCCTGTAATGGTTTTTCCTTTTTGAAGCTAATCGATTAAAACAATTCCATGACTATCCCCCCCCCACAAAAAAACAGTGGCCGCCACTTTCCCAGCCGAAAAAAGCAGTTTTTTCGTTTTATGGAGCCGGTTCCCCCTTTGCAGTCCACTATTTGGACTGTACTTTTGTTTCGGGCGTATAATGATTCATCCAAGATTCATCTACAGTAATTAATCGGCGCCAAAACCCGGATTTATTGCGCCTAAACTGCGCCAACAGTACGTTGAAAATGTTCATTCGAACACGTTTTTGGTCTAACCTGAGCAAACGGGGCACCCAACACGCGGACAGCTTTCTCGTGTGTAAATCTTGATTTAATATATGTCAAACACGTTCTTTTGACATGTTCAGAGCCTCTGCCATCTCTCTCACTTTAATTCGGCGGTCATAGAGTACCACTGGTGAACTTGGCGATGTTTTCGTCGGTAGTTGTAGTTTTGGACGTCCCGAACGTTCGTGTCCCAAGCTCTTACGACCACGTTTAAATACAGCGGCCCAAAATTTCACTATGGTAAATGATGGTGCGGAGTCCCCATATACAAAAACCAACTCATATTTGATTTGCGTAGGCGTATTACTTTTCAGATACAAATATTTAATGAGAGGTCGATGTTCGATTTTGTCTATTTTCAAAAAAAAACACTCACATTAACTCACTGAAACGGCTGTTACATAATTGAGCGGGTAAAATGGCTGAAATTTTCGTGAGTAACTGTCAATAGGTGAACAATGAGTAACGAAAGTTACTAACTTTCATTTACGAGTGCTGCCATCTTCATGTTGAGTTCAGACCACTCTCGTACACAGCTTTCGAAGACAACGTCTCACTTGATTCAAACTTTCATCAACCATCCCTTGAAGTGCAGCTGGTGGAATGCTATTGGTGATCTTTCCTTTAGGACATCTAGATTTGCGGTGTGTGTCTAAAACTGCTTCAATATGCTTCATGTAGCCCGAGAGTAAAAGATCAAATGATGTGTGATCAGGTGAACGTCCAATCCAATGATTACGAGTCGCTAGAACATAATGCGATGTTGTTTTATCAACCTAAAGCCGTATCTTTAGCCAGGTATCAAATGGCATGTCTTATAAAAAAGTCGAATAGAACAGTAGCAAGTAGCAGGTTTACCACACCGTACCATAACAGTGGAGCATCTGGATTTTGGAAGGAAGCATCCATTGTGGGTTTACTGGGAACCTGTGTATGAGCATGACATAATACATAGCTGAGCATGACATTTGTAAGAAAATGTGGATTCCTTGCTACTTCTTCTGGGATCCAGTTACGTACTTTATTCTCCTTTAGTGATCAGAATCAGACATCGCGGCTGCAATTTGTATGGATGGAAATGTGGCGACTTCAATATTCGGTACTAATGTAGCTTTTCCTGGACACGTAGCAGACTGATCTGTAAGTCTGGCAATCACATCAGCTCGGTGATCTTCGTTTGTGGTCGATCACTGCGTCTGTCGTCGGGTATCGTGCCTCTTCGTTTACATTAATTCCTCATTGAGCTGACAATTTGATGGGAAGGTTGATGATATCAACTCTACACGTTGTTCCGATGTCAGCATTATTCCTCTACTTCACCTGTAACAAAAAAAACAATCTACCATTAATAATGAACGATCCATTTAACACGTGACTTTTGAGATACGCGGTATGTCTAACTCTGACCAATTAGAATTACGTTTTTTTATCAATTCTTCAACAGACTGTTATTTCGAAAGCTTGTTCTTTTAGTTACATCTTCCAGAAATATATCACAGCTGAGCATTATATCACCGACAACAGATTCATTAAACATGGAGACTCACACAGATAAACTTGCAGCAGAAACAAATAAAGTTTACATGTAAATTCGAATATAAAAGTATACATGGGAGAAGAATGACTGAGGTTGGAGGAAGAAGTGTGAATTATGGAGATGTGATGTAAATGTGCCGACAGTTGTGTTGGTATCGTGGGAATGTTGCATATGTTACTGTCTGTCTTGTGTTCCCAGCACACATAATCTTAACACACTTTAACACGTTTGTCAATAAAATAACATAACTCTATCTACTGGGGCTGCACGCTCAAAGTTCAGAAATTCAATACATATCTTTATTTGACTGGATCTCTGAATAGAAAAAAATAAACAAGTGTGTTTTAATCAAATGTAAGCGTATCAACAGTGTAACTAAAAACAAAAAAAAACAAAAACAGTGAAATATAAACTTGTGCTTAATTTGAGCATCTTCAGAAAATACCACCAACCTATCATTGGAAAATGTTCCAACTTACTATCTCAAAAATGGATAACCACTTTCATTAACATATGTTAAGATAATTTCATACTAATTAATTGTGATCTTGAATTTTTTGGTAACTCTTTCATAAGCCCTCTTTCTTCTCAGTGAAATATAGACCTTGTTAAAATGTGCAATTTGTCATTCGAAAAGTTCCTTTTTATTTGTTTGAATTATCAAATAATTATATTGTTTTGAAATAGCTGATACAAAAATTCATTTGACATCAGACTTTCAGTTGACGTCATATGTCTTACAGTACTTAAATGAGTTATATGAATCTTAAATATATTACAACCAGATATTTATATATTGATAAGAAAATGCAAAACAGAAGAAATGTGTAAGAAGAAGAATACGAATGGCCAAACAAACAATAATAAATTTCATCAAAGCTGTGAGACTTAGATTAGTCGGAAATGTGTATGGAATATCAAATGAGAGAACAGTTAAAAAATACACCTATACACATGTAAACCTCTCGAATCTAGAAGCGGAGGCAGACCTAAAAACAGATAGAGCGATGATATACATCAATATTTAAAAAACACGAGGATTAAGAATTGGCTAAGCTTGATAAAACATCGCATCGAATGGGAAAAAGAAGGAGAGAAGGCGAAAACATTCAGCCAGTGAAGTTGTAAAGTCTATTAAGAAGAATACTGTCGTCAGGCATTGTTGAGTTGCTGCCGGGCCGTGCGCGGGCAGTAAACAAAGAGACAGATAGAGCGGCCAGCGCGTGGGCGCAGCGCTAATCACTTGCCGAGAGAGAGAAAGAGAGAGAGAGACAGAGATAGTCTGAACTTTCCCGCTGCACCGCGAAAGGCCGTGAAGCTTCTGCAGGCTTCGAGAAACAGCGGCTTGGGTACATATGCGGCAGTGGGAGTTGTCGTCAGTCAGAGTCGGCAGGGAGCCAGTGAGCTGTGGACATTTGAACCGTACCGAGTAGAGTCGACAACTAATAACCGTGTAGTGATTTGAAAGTGAATTCTTTTGTTTATTTACGTGTAGTGAAGCCATGAGAGACTGTGTTGGTGTATGTTACGTCATCCTGCTGCTCAGAGCTTTACAAAAGTGTCTTTCTACGCAAATAAAGACCATTTTGGATTTCTGCAAACCTGACTTTCAATTTAGGAACCCATAAAGTCTCTCAAAACGAACGGCCAAAAATATAGAAATAAATAAATAAGAATTAAAAAGCTAACAAAAGTAAAAAAGATCTTGAATCAAGTTGGAGACTAACGGCTTTTTTCAAAAATAGCTCAGATGGTTATCGTTAGCATGCCTCAAGTCTACTGAGCGGCTAGCAGTCATAAAGGACAGATCGTAGCTAAGAAAGCAGATAGATACTTGATGGTATGTCGATAATATGATGCATCTCGTTGTTGGATGCTGCAGCGTCTTAGTCTCGAAGCTGTGATGGGTTCTGGAAACTACCACAGCTGCTCTCGTCTTTGCATGACCTTGGATGTGGTCATGAATAGGAAACGATGATTATTTTGTAGAAATGGAATAATTGCTCTACCTTTCTTTTAGAAATTCAAATTTTAATGAATTGAATACTTTACAGCAACTCGTCGTAACAGTGAAATAATACACACTTTTGTAAACTTCGATGTTACAATATACTTTCTACAAGCTTGGGTATCGAATAACATTTGCGCCCGACCTTGATGAAGTCTTTGTAAAGAAGAACGCCCCAAGTTATTGACCTTGTCGTTGCTATGCCCGTTCAACACTGTTTTTTGAGGGGAGTATTCCTCAACATCATATAAACCGTATCATAGAAATGCGTTATTTTTTTTTAAATAAATAAAATCTCTTGGCCATACAAATAGAATGCAGTATAACTCCCATTTGACTATCACCTGAAGTCTACCGAGCAGGACCGTGCCGTAATACATTACATTTTCAGAAGTCCTCTTTGTTCTGAATGACTTCTGCGTAACAGTAAATGATGGACCAAAACCAGTAGATTTTGCTAAAATTCAAATTTTTCAAATATAGCTTTTTCTACAGGTATAGTATATGACAAATTCGTTCTTATATGTTTGAATTGTCAAATATTTATATTGTTCTCAAATAGGAATAGCTTCTTCGTTTACTTTAAACTCTTGGCCATACAAAGAGAATGCGGTATCTCATGGCGCTCAGTTTTAAAACATTTGACTATCACATAGAGTGTACTTTACTCCCACATTCCCACTTTACCTATAAGAATGAGTAAAGAACATAAGTAAGTGTACAATTTAAATGCGAGAGTAAGCTTTAATGTTTCTGGTCTGAAGGTAAACAAAGTGCAGAGATTAGAGAACACATATTTCGAGGTAAAGCGACAGGCAACACAAGTTTAATTGACGTTAAACATGTTGTTAGTTAGCGACCAACTTGCAAGTTGCTCCATCTTGCTTAGCTAGCGTAAGCAAACTGTTCTCTGTTCCACATCGGATGTGTAGTGACGTGTTACAATCACATGGCCTTCTCTACTCTTCGAAATAAACATTATGTCATTGTAGCCACAAAGTTTGTACTAATTAAATTGACAGATAAACATTTTAAAGAACCGGCTGTTATTTGCATGATCAAGAGATAAAAATACGAGTAACGTAACATCTTTGCATTTTCATCCGAATTGACGGCCGACTCGGATTAGTATTTCGAAATCTGTTCGCTAGATGACGATAGTGTATTGTTTTGTTGGAACGAAGAAGTTAACTACCTGAGACAGTTGACTGTGTAATACGATTGTGTTTTGTCACTCTAAGTGACAAATCGAGCTTCTTTTACGGAAACGAGGTATGTCATTGCTCCATTTCTGGTATTTTGTTATTTTTTAAGTTGGTTTAAGACAGATTTATAAAAATTGTGCATTGAAATACAGCCAGAAACTTGTACAATAAGAAAAAACCGACTTTCTTACATCCATAATCCTCCTTGTTGTGATAGTTCCTTAATTAGTGCTACCAACGGACAAAAATAAATACCACTACAACAGCGGGCAAAGAGGATTAAGGTAAGGAGGGAGGTTCAACTATTATTTTTTTATTTACGTCCTCCAGCGTTAAGTCATATCTGAGGATGAATGAAATGGGTGAAATGATGCTCAAATTATGGTCAAATGAGCCCAGAAAACTGTAAAATGTTACCAAGAGATCTGTGTGGACTGGCGCTGTGGGAAAGAAGCAATTCATATGTGAGATACATAAAGATATGAATATACAAGTGTAGAAATGTGTTATTTTGTTCCCATGATTACACTATGTACTCAAATTGAATGTTCCATTCCGATTTGTCCGCTATGACAATCCTATTACGGGCGATTAGGATTAACTTCCGCTCGGAATAAAAATGAAAACGCAATTCTTTATCGAAAAACTTTATTATTGGATTAGATTACGCTGCAGATGGGACTCGGCACAGTCTCTTGGCCTATTGTACCTATGACCCCAAGTGGGGCATCTCCGAGAGGAGGGAAGAGGTGAGAGGAGACAGAGGGCGGCCAACCGAAGAAGTGCAGAGGTATTCGTACTATTTAGCAGTTGTAAACTCCCCGGCAGACCAGTACAACCAGAATTCCACTCAGCGCAATCCTGAAATGGCCCAAAAGGCCGGACGGAGACCGAAAACCGTCCGCCGGAGCAGGAGGTATTTACCAAGACCATACCATCCTGCCATGCAACATCGAGACACCCGCCGACACTTCTACCTTGAACGAGAGCACCATATGACAGACGATTACAAATACGGGACAGGAAATTCGGGGGTTGACCCAGGATTAATTTGGCGACCCGGGAAAATACCCTAAAAAACCTCATGGGTCAGGTAGGTTTGCCACGAGAATCGAACCCGGACCTCTCGAATGTGGACCTGAGCCATCTCGCTGGGTTATAGAGTATACTTGATAATGAAGGGAGACATCAGCTTGGCAGTTGTGAACATGATCACGCTCCGTTTGACCCACAATGACAGCTGTTGAATGACTCTTGCATAAATGATTTTGGAGAACATGTTGCGTGGTCACATATCTTTGTTGTTTTGTATCCAACACAAGGTACGTTACATTCATCTATACAGATAAACCCTTATTGCATATTATTGGATATACAGTTTACAAGTAGACTAAAGTGATAGTCAAATGTTTAAAAATAAGATCGCTATATTATTATTTTCCATGGTCACCAAACAAACAAAATCTGATGTTTTACATCAGTGGAAATTTCCCATCATATTTTTATAAACTTTCCATAAATATTTTTCGATAAAATATCGTTGTATATCCAATTTAAATATATTGCGATAAATGTTTGCACAAATAACTTCAGTTTGTAGTCCTTTATTTTTATTTTTCATTGCTCGTAGAAAATTCTAAATTAAATATTTAGATTTAATGCTTTGGGAAAAAATATTTATTAAAAAATGAAAATAGCGTGATGAATTTTGAAAGCCCGAGATCGATTCTGTTTTATGTTTGTTTTGTTTTCAGATCTTGGTAGTACTGACAGAAATGTACTGACCTCTAGTGATTGTAACGTTGACAACAACGAGATTGTTTTCGACTAAAGATGTGAAGAAATATTCACGAAATCGCGATCTCAATTAATAAACAACATTACATCATTTTCTTTATAGATGAGTGAAATTTCTGTTACAGACAATTATATTTATGTAGTATTTGTTACGTTACTAGCTTCAGTTTTACGTAATTGAAATGTGTGTTTAAGATTTGAAAAAAAAAAAATGATAAAAGAGGTTAATGTTTGTGCATCATATGGAAATGATTATTAATGGAAGAAAAACAAAAGGCGGAAAAGTAGGTTTATAACTGATATAGAATGGTTACTAGGAATGAACATTGGAAGATCCTAATATCTAAATGAGGAAATCGTGCTTTCGAACAAGTTGTGGGAAATCGTAATTTTCAATGTATAATATGTGTTTGTGAAATTTAATAATAAAATGTAAAGCTTCCTCGATTTAGGGGTTGGTTGAAGATTTTGTGGTTCTAGTTGTTAATTTTGTAATGTAGTTGTTGAAAGCTGTTTGAGCTGCAGTTCTATCGCAATGCGCTATCTCCTTCAATTTCATTTGCAGATGAGGTCTTCAAAGAGCGTGTGCTGGATAAACACAACAGTTTGTGTCTCGGCTCTCAATATGTAGAATATCCATTTGGTTTGTCCTCAGAAACAGCATACAATTATATCCAACCTGTACACTCCCTTCTGTTCCCTAATAGCTTCACAATTCCTAATAGTTGTGAACTCCAGGGCTAGGTGTGCCTTTCAAAGCGAGCCAAGCTCCAAATAAAATACTTTTTTAATAAAATGAGAGAGAATAATGAACTTTATAAATGCACAGCCATCTAAAATGGCAAGCGTGGCCCACAAAACAACTTTCGCAGTCTGACACCTGCATAACCATGGAACTGAGTTAACTGTGTACCATTCGCACACTTCTGCTAATAACTTAAATCTTCACCAGAATTGCCTATTTCTCACCAAACTACGTAAAATACTATTGCTAATGCTATTGACATATACTCAGTTTTCTTCACATGCTACAGCCACTTCAGTGCTTCCTAACTATCGAAGAATCGCGATTTCTTCCGGAAACCTACGAAGCACGGTATTCAAGGTTACGAATGTGTAAATACAGTATTGAATGAGCTCACGGAACTGGTCACTGCCAAACTGTCCTCAGTGTCGCGGATGTTCACGAATAAATTTTGAAAACATATCCAGAGGAAATAAAATATTGTTTGGCATTAATCTTTTTTCTTCTTTTTGTCCCGAATTTCCTGGAAAAGCGGCGCTTCAATGCTTAAACAAAATCACTACCAAGAAATGTTGTTAAATTCATTCCTGTTCATTGTAAATGACCTGTGTGTACCTGGCAAATCGCAGGAAAGACAAAAGAAAACTTCATTTTTATATAATATTTGTGTACATTAAACCATTTGTCACATTCCTTGTTATTTTGTAAGCTCACAACCAAATTTCAAATTGAGAATTCATTAAGCAACTTGTTCCCTATTCAAAGAGTGCGTAATTTTCAAAGTCTATACACAGCGATCAGTAGGGCACCGGGATAGCGCAGTAGTTTCGTTCGCGGCTCCTGTGCTAAGGGTCACGAGTTCGATTACCGGCTCTGAGGTTGGCGATTTGAAGTCGGTCCTATCCAAGCCTACACCTAGCACATGTGAAGTGTCCCCTATGCCCAACCTGGTTCGGAGTTCACCGTATAAGCCGTAGGTTCTCTCGCCTCATCGTCATCTTCACTATCACCCATTGGAGATAATGGAGAGCGCCCTCCACCTGAGAAATGGGTCCGGTCATCACGTGGTCGAGCGAGGCTACCCCGAAGGCCAAGGTTGCCATATGGGGCGTGTTGGTAGATTAATAATAATAATAATAATAATAATAATAATAATAATAATAATAATAATAATAATAATAATAATAATAATAATAATAATAATAATAATAATAATAATAATAATAATAATAATAATAATAATAATAATAATAATAATAATAATAATAATAATAATAATAATAATAATAATTAATAATAATAATAATAATAATTAATAATAATAAAATTGTTTTAATAGTACAGACAGGTTTCGAACTCCGAACCTCTTTGTTAGAATTCCTTCGTTTTAACCATTGGAACAATCGGATAGCTGTGGATATAATGGCTACCTTAGAGATAGTCTTCAGATATCTAATTCATAATGTAAGAGAGATATACAAGGTAGGGAATGATTCCGGCCAAAGAGAAGTGGCGATCTCTGAGCTCAGCATAAATCGATAGGCTGACTTGTAGAGGCAGCGTTATCCGAAATATCGTGGTGTACTTGCCAGGTGTAGAGATGTTCGGGCATATCTCCTTTATACTGACAAGTCTGCTCTCTCTATACGTAGTAGAGAATTAAGAGTTATCTGTTCCTTTTGTCCTTCTTGATTTCTTTTTCATTTTCACTGACATTTCATTTCCAAGTCTGAGTAAGTGAGTGAGTGTGTGTGTGTGCGACTGTCACTTTGATCATAGATAAAGTCGGATAAACTTTCAAACTTTCAGACATGTAAAAGTATAAGGAAGCATTTCTAGAAAGTTCTTCAATTCATACAATGTTTTACAGGAGAAATGCATTGTCTTTTCTTCTTAAAGAGTCATTAAATTTTTTATTAAAACTTAGCAAAAATTAGATATTGGTGAATTATAAAAAGGACTGTGATGATAAGGTTCGGAAGGTTTGTTCTATGTCCCTGACAGAGGGAGGGGTGAGGTGAGAAAATAATATGAAGAGGGCACGGTCCCTAAAGGGCTTCCCTCCCCATGTACGCTTACACGGGGAGACACCCCCCCCCCTCTTTATTCTAGAGGACGGGAATTTACTTGTAAGGTGAGCGTTGGTGAATTCATTCAAACTTTCGATAATCCTTCACAAAATCCTATTTGTCACGTAAATATGAAAGCTTTCATCTTATATTGCTGTCTGGACATTCTAGATTATTTAATGGCAAAGGTTGTCGATGAACAATTTTGTGTACACTTCCGTTTTCATTTTTATTCCGAGCGGAAACAAATCCTAATCGTCCGCAATAGAATTGTCATAGCGGACAAATCGGAATAGAACATTCAATTTGTGTACATTATGTAATCCTGAGAACAAAACAACACATTTCTACACTTGTATTATTGATATCTTTATGTATCTCATGCACATTTTACATATATGAATTGCTTTCTAAGATAATGTTTATCTTGAAGTAGACAGAGCAATAAGTATTTTTAAGTATAATTTGTAGAAGATTGTTTAAGGAAATCATGTAAGTGTATCACATTAAGTTTTTCTTTTTTAAACTTCATTTCCATAGCTTTACGACATACGTTTTCTTACTATGATAAAGTGGAAGACCCAGATCAAAGCAGCTCCAATCGTTGCATTTCTCATTATTGGGGAAAAGAAAAATCTTCAAAGCTCCCATCCTCTAAGGAGAAGAATTAAAACGAAGTTTTTTATTCTATGTAACACTTAGGTAGTGAAATATTAACCGCAAGAACTCGACATATATCTCACTATTTATTCTGTAGTTCAAAGACATTATTAATGTACCAAGTAGTAACGTCGGGAGAACGTCGGTTCGACGGTAACAATCCCGAGTAAGAATTATATGAAACTACTACAAGTTATAACGATGGTTTCTCTTAAATACAACTGAGTGTTGTACATTTGTCCTATTTATAAAGAGAATCTCATTGGGAAGAACAAATCGTAATTTACGTAAGATGTCACAGAAAAGTCAAAACAAAAGAAATACAAAAATGGTCTGCTATGTCTCCAAGTTCCATCTCAGAGAGCAGGATCCACGAATATTATATGAACTCGCCTTTCCTTTGTTATATTCTGAGGTCGTGAAAAGTTAAGTAATTATTCTTATGTGGACGATGTTCACATATCCGTGGTTTGTACATAAAGGTGTGCAATTTCGTATATGTATGAAATACCACACCATTTTACAAAATTAGTTAATTAAGTTTATGTACAAAAGCACGGATACCTTATATATCCGTCACATATATGAGGTGGTCTGAAGAGTTTGCGACCCCAACATGAAGGTGGCAGCACTCGTAAATAAAAGCTAATGAATTTTGTCGTTCATCTGTTGACAGTTGCTCACCAAAGTTTCAGCCATTTTGGACGCACAGTTGTTATGTAACAGTCGTTTAAGTGAGTTGATGTGACTGCTTTTATGAAAATGGACAAAATCGAGTATCGAGCTGCCAATAAATATTTGTTTTTGAAAGGCAATACGCTTACACAAATCAAAGATGAGTTGGATTCTGTGAATGGGGACTCTGCACCATCATTTACCACAGTGAAATTTTGGGCAGCTGAATTTAAACGTGGCCGTATGAGCTTGGGAGACGATGAACTTTCGGGATGTCCAAAAACTGCAACTACCGACGAAAACATCGACAAAGTTCACCAAATGGTGCGACGACCGCCGAATTAAAGTGATACAGATAGCAGAGGTATAAACATGTCAAAAGAACGAGTTTGTCACATATTAAACAACATTTAGACATGAGAAAGCGGTCCGCGCGTTGGGTGTCGCGTTTGCTCACGTTCGACCAAAAACGTCTTCGAATGAACATTTCCAACGTTCTCTTGAAACAGTTTAGGCGCAATAAATCCGAGATTTGGCGCTGATTAATTACTGTAGATGAAACTTAGATACACCATTATACGCCCTAAACAAAAATACAGTCCAAACAGTGAACCGCAAAGGGGGAACCGGCTCCAAAAATAGCAAAAACTGTTTCTTCGGCTGGGAAAGTGATGGCGACTTTTCCTTTGGGGGGGCGATAGTCATGGAGTTAATTTAATCCATTATCTTCAAAAAGAAAAAACCATTACATGAGCATACTGCGCATCATTACTTCACAAGCTGAAGGCAGAACTTGCGGAAAAACGGCCACATTTGCCGAAAAAAATCCTGTTTCACCAAGACAACGCACCGTCTCACACCTCAGCAGTTGTAATGGCGAAAATTGACGAATTACGGTTTGAACTGCTAGACTCATCAGATCTAGCCCCAAGCGACTTCTTTTTGTTCCCTCATCTGGAAATTTCGCTCGGAGGACAGAGATTTTCGTCAAATGAAGAGGCAATCACCTCCGAGCACAATTATTTTGCAGAGAAAAACGCCGAGTACTATTTGGACGGGTTACAGAGATGGGAGCATCGCTGGGAGAAGTGATTAGAGTCACAAGGAAACTATGTTGAAAAATAAAAAATAAATTCTGCAAAAAATATCCTTATCTTCATTTGGTCGGATACTTTTGAGATCACCTATGTATATGACATTCTGAACACATTCCTACAGTTATTTTTGTGTTGCTCATTAGGGTGTTGCACTACTTAATGGCAGATTCTTGTCATAAATTTGACAGCTCTCTACTTGGTAAGTTAATGAAAATTTGTCAATCAATAATCTTCTTAGGCATTCTTATGTGTTTTCCTTATGTAGAAGCAGAAAAAAATATTGTTCGATTAAATATTAATTGGAGAGGTAAAACGGTACAATCTTGGAAATTTTAACTTTCTTCGATTTTATGGATTTGTTTTGTACTAGCCCAAATAATTTTTAAGTTGGTCTGTATACTGCTCTCGGTTTTTTTATATTTAGCGTTTAGGGTTTCATATATAAAAATAGGGCCTAAACTTGGACATGTAAGTATGACTGGCTTGGTGACAGCCCAGACCTAAACCTGGTAGAGTACCTGTGGGCTAGGAATCAGAGACCAGCTCATTGTATTTATTCAGGAAGAATGGTGTAGTCACCTCAGTGTCGCGGAGAGTTTTGGCAGACGAGATGAAGAATGTCTTCATAACCAGGAACGCCATACAAAATACTGAGAAACTGAACAGGTGACTTCCCAAATATATAATAGACCAATACTGGACCTCCTTGCCGAGTCTCCTGCAATTCCAATCCAATCGTTCGTCTGTGGGAGCCTACACACCGATATATCTAAGTTGTCAATAATCAGGTATCATTGCATAAGGCTACTACAAAATAAGTAGACAACTTCCTGTAAAAGAAGAACGATTTACGTTAACCTGTCGCAGTTTTCACTTTGTAGGACAAGTCTTGAAGTTCAGTTTATGAACTCACTAATGCTCTCGTCACACATCAAGATTACAGTCGAGTTCATTCCACTCACCACGTCTTGGCTGATACGTTCCTTCAAGTCGTCTAAATTAAGAGGAAATGGAGGAACGACAACTGTGTAATCCCATTAGAAAGTCACAAAGTCTTAGAGTGGGGATGTATCCTTGGTTATTGTCGGCTGTAGCACGGACAATCCCACCTCTAACATCGGTGCGCCAGTGAGACGCTGTTACATCTTGTTGGAATACAAAGTCTTGCTGCAGTTGGGGCATCAACCAAACAATCCAGATACCTAGGGCCCGTTACTGCGTGCTCTGCAAAGAAAAAGGGGCTATGTACCTTTGTATGACATACCACATAAATATATTATTTTTAGGAGAATCCCGCAGATGTTCCAGTACAGCCCTCGGAGGTTGTTCCCCATATTCGGACATTTTGTTTATTCACTTCTGACTCATCACAGACAGCGATGCGCACACAAAACTGTCATCTTCTTCATTACGTTGCAAAATGTTTATGTAAAAGTCTTGCGGCATGATGTTATCTTTACGTACAAACTGCAACATCTGCATACCGTCAGGTGTCATGTGCAGCCTCTTCCGTAAGTTTGCAGCTGCATGCTCTTTCCTTTGCACCAAAATCCCGCCTATACCAGTCAGGGATTAACTGTCTAGTTGGTGGTACTTTTTGGAAACGTGTTCTAAAATTTCGTTTCTGATAGTATTTTAGCAAATTTCAACACACAATATGCCCTTTCTACAGTACTTTATGTCATTTTAGCTTCTATATCCATAAGAACAATCGAAACTTTAAGAGTTGTTTAACATAGCACCAAAAAAGTTCTGTTGCTATCACTAGCAGTTTTGTTTTATAGTAAACTGAAGTGGTCTATTTGTTTTGTAGTAGCTCAAGAGAATGTTTAAGATGTTGAGATGTTGGTAATATGCGGTCGGCCACTCATGTTTACATTATCCACTTCATTACGTGTGTGATGCTACGTCAGGGATATGAAGCGAGGGCCAATGCTAATTAGGAGCACCACACAAGTGCATCTAATTATCTCCCAGCCACAAGTCCAACACGAGATACCTTAAGTATAACATTACAAACAGAAAATTTACACACGAGTGTAACATAATCTAAAAGACATTACGTACTGGTTGGTCTAGTTCTTGTACACTAACAGTTTTTATTTCATAGATTACTAGAATATACAAGGGAGCGAGGTACCTGTTACTTTAGATAATATCTGCAGGCTGGGTCCGGCTCAAGTCTCAGGTTGGAAGCCCGTTCAAATCCTTTCTGTGGTGTTCACCCTGGCTAGAATTAGCTCAGGGGAAAGACAACGATCTCTGCTTATGATTGGTAGCGGGAACTAGATCTCAGGTGCAGAAGGGAGAAATTAGACAAAAATTAAGTACTTTGAGTTATTGTCACCGTTGGCACTGTTGTGCGGCCGCGTCACGTGGGCAGGAGAGCTGGACGCTTGACAAGAAAAAGAAAGAGACAGAGAGAGAGACTCCAGAATTTCCTGTCTTTCTCTTGACGCCGCGAATGTCCTCGGAAGGTCTGTGGCTTTCTAGAAACAATGGCGGCGGGTATAAAAACCCGCCAGTTGTGTGATAGTTATTGCGACAGTTGACGTTTGAAGTGTACCGCAGAGACTTCTTTCATCTGTTTACATGCGGCGGAGCAGCGAATCGACCTTGAAGACAGCTGATTGTCAGTTTAATGTATTTTACTGCTATAAAGATTGTTCTAAATTTCTACAAACCATACTTTTGTTTCTACCTAACACTCGCAGTCACAATTAGTGTCAGGAGTGGGACACGATGCTGGAAGCCGCATTGGTGAAGATTTTAGAAGAGCTAAAAGAAATTTCTGGCGCCTCTCTCTAGTTCTTTCTTTCTCTTGGCAAGCGCCCAGCTCTGCTACCTACATACGCTGCTCCCACTTGTCATGGCCGCACAACAATGCCATCGGCGACAGTATACATGACTAGGATTACTACGGGGAGCACTAAGTCAAGCATCCCCGGGAGGAAGGATGAGGCGAGAGGAGACGAGGGGCAGTCTATCTAAAGAGGCAGGACAGCGCCGTGACACACGCCGACACTTCTAGACCATCAGATGAGAGATGATGTGAAATGATAGTGGAAATAAAATGGAATGACAGGAAATGTTAAGGACGTTATTGACCTACCCAGCATTTACCTCACGACCAGGGAAAACAGGTAGGTCGGCCACAGGAATCGAACTCGGGCTACAGACGAAACTGTGTCAGCCATCCCGCTTGGCCTTTATTATTATTATTATTATTATTATTATTATTATTATTATTATTATTATTATTATTATTATTATTATTATTATTATTATTATTATTATTATTATTATTATTATTATTATTATTATTATTATTATTATTATTATTATTATTATTATTATTATTATTATTATTATTATTATTATTATTATTATTATTATTATTATTATTATTATTATTATTATTATTATTATTATTATTATTATTATTATTATTATTATTATTATTATTATTATTATTATTATTATTATTATTATTATTATTATTATTATTATTATTATTATTATTATTATTATTATTATTATTATTATTATTATTATTATTATTATTATTATTATTATTATTATTATTATTATTATTATTATTATTATTATTATTATTATTATTATTATTATTATTATTATTATTATTATTATTATTATTATTATTATTATTATTATTATTATTATTATTATTATTATTATTATTATTATTATTATTATTATTATTATTATTATTATTATTATTATTATTATTATTATTATTATTATTATTACTATTATTATTACTATTATTATTGAGTGTTCGGAAGCTTTCACGGCCGGAGTCAGAATTAACATAAGAGATTTCTTCCGGGCTTTGGAGCCGTGGTCTGATGGAGTTAAAGCTGTCCATACGTTTCGTCCATCCCTGCGGTGGACATCATCAGTGGCGTGGTCTTAATCTTCTAGGTGAAGGTTCAGGCACAACTGAGACGCTCGCTAGAGGTGTCGTATATATATCCTGGTTGGAAGTACTGGATTGGTTCGGCTGGAGCAGGGGGTGTGTCCTAGGTGGGTGGGGTTTCCCTGTGCTGATAGTTAATTGGTTCGTGTGATTTTTCTGCCTTACAACCACGCCTGCCACACAGACCGCAGCCCCTCCCACCAGGGAGGAGGCCCCAGCTGAGTCAACCGGCCCGGCCGCAGCACCAGTGCCGGTACCAGCGGCAGAACCTGCTCCCCATCCTTAGGGATTGCAAGGAGAAGATTGAAGACCTGAGGCTTGACTTCCTCGAAAAACACACTATCCTCCTCCAAATATTCGAGGAACTTTTCCCGTGCGCCGATGAGTAATGGCCCCCCGACTTGTCAGGAGGCCATTACGTGCTGCGTTTTGGAACGCAAACGGTGTACGGGATCAGCGTCCTGAAATGTTGGAGTTTGTACAGTCCTACGGGATTGACATCCTCGTGATCTGCGAGACGCACCTGAACGCTGGTATAGACTTCTCGCTGCCAAGTTACGTCACCCACCGCACTGATCGAAACGGTCGGTGGGGTGGCGGTACAGCTATACTCGTGAAAAACTTCATCAGGCACACCCCTGTTCCTCTCCCTGCCCTGCAGCACGTGGAGGCCTGCGCCATCCGGCTCTCAGTCGCCGGAGAGGACACCCTGCTGGTAGCGGCATATGACCCACCTGGTAACCAGTTCTTCGAAGCTGACTACACTACCCTTTTCAACCTACACCCAGTGGTTTGCATTGCAGGAGACCTCAACGCGAAACACGGGCTCTGGTACAGCCGTACAAGCAACCAGAGGGGACGAGGGCTCTATAAGCGGTGACCCAAATCTCGCCGCGCACGGGCCGAGAGGTCCAACTTTCCATCCGGCCCGCGGCAGGCCGGATGTCATCGACATCATGATCACCAAGAACTTTCCATTTCATCTAGACCTCTCGGCGGTGAATGAATTGGACTCTAACCATGACCCTGTCACGGTCGATTCCGAGGTCACCATGCCAGCTCTGCTAAACTCAGACTGGGAACTAGAGGTAGACTGGGATGCAGCCATCCTCAAACTCAACCAAACCATCGACCCTCGTCCACGCATCGACAACGTCGAGGCGCTGGAGGCTGCGGCGATGAGTTTTTCCCAGCAGGTCCGCCTAGCGGTGAGTACACACACTCACCGTATATCCACCAACACACCTAACCCTCTGTCCATCACAAACGAGATCCGGCAGCTGCTAAAATCCAAGGCAGCTGTTCGGAAGCTATGGCAGCGTTTCCGTCATCCCAGGATAGGAGCAGTTTACCAGCGGTTCAAATCCCTGGCAAGGCGGCTGCTCCGTGCCCACCGTAAGGTGGCCTGGAAGAACACATTCCGAAACGTCGACCTCCAGGAAAAGCACCCCTGGAAGATCATCAAGTCCCTCAGGAGGACAAAACTCTTTACCAGCATCCGCTGCATGGCACTCGCGGAAGACTCGCTTACGAGCCCCAAGATAAGGCCACAGATTTCTCGGATAATTTGGAAAGTCAATTTGAGCCGAGGGAGGACCCCCAGGACGAAGACTTCACTGACCTCGTGGAGGCTGCTGTGGAAGACCTCTATGAGGAACCACAGCGGCGCCATGAGGCGATCCATATCCCAATAGTCACCCCAAAGGCGGTGACTGCTGAAATCCGAAAAATGAAACCCAACAAATCCCCTGGACATGGTGGTGTTAGTGCACTCATGCTCCAGCACCTTCCCAAGAGGGCCGTTACCCACTTGACGTGGATCTTCAATGCGTGCCTCCACCTCCGCCACTTCCCGGCTTGCTGGAAAGAGGCGAGAGTGGTGTGCATCCTGAAGCCCGACAAGGATCCGGTCTTTCCGTCTAGCTACCGATCCATAAGTCTTCTCCCAACCGTCTCAAAACTATTTGAGAGGTTGCTCCTATCCCGCCTGACCCCTCTTTTTGAGGAAATGCAGCTCCTACCCGATCACCAGTTTGGTTTCCGTCATGGAAACTCCACGACCCTACAGCTACTGCGTCTGGCTGAGAGGACAGCCCTGGGATTCCAGGAAAACCTCAAGACAGTCGCGGTGCTGCTAGACGTAGAGAAAGCCTTTGCCACAACCTGGCACCAAGGCCTACTGTACAAACTCAGGGAGGCCAACGTACCTCCTCCGTATCTCGTCCTGATTAGTAGAAACCGCACATTCAGGGTGAGAGTGAAAGGACGGATGTCATCTATCAGACCAATAGCCGCGGGAGTCCCGGAGGGCAGTGTACTGTCCCCGATACTCTTTACGGCCTACATATCTGACTTACCCAGAGAACCACAGACTGTTACGTGCCAATATGCTGACGACGTCCTCATAATGGCGCGTAACAAAAAGAGCTCCGCTCTTCTCCTGGCTAAGGTCCGAGTCAGGCAACCGGATTGGTCGCTGAGGTTAAGGCAGAGGCAAATCCCTTGGGTTCCCACTGCCAAATACCTCGGCGTCCACCTCGATCGCGGTCTCACCTACACACCTCATGTCCGGGTCAAAGCCGGAAAAGAGCATGCAGCGCTAACACAGTTATACCCTATTCTAAAATCCACCATGCCAACGTACCTCAAACTACGCCTGTATCGGGCGATTATACCGCCCCTGATTCTGTACGGCTGCGAAGTCTGGGGGTCAGCGGCTCCCACCACTATTCGCAGACTCCAGCGCGTCCAGAACAGGGCATTGCGCATGATCTACGATACCGGGCGTAGATTCCCGTCCCACATACTTCATTCATACTCTGGGGTCCCGTATATCGTGGACGTGGTGCGAGAGAGATCCCGCACCATCTACGATAAGCTGGACTCCCATCCAAACATACTGGTTAACACCCTTGGCCGTTACGACCACAGGGTTCCTCGCCGACGACCGAGCTACCGGTTACCCAAATGTGCCTTGGGTAACTAGTACTGAACAGGGCCACATTCCCCTGACTCCAATCTCCTAAGCCCAGAAATGGGCTTGGTAAACTTAATACATTAACACGGTTCCTTTCCCTCTAGCCTGTTAAGCGGATTGTGCTCAGATGCCTCCCAGGCAGGCGGAAGAGCGCAGCCAGCATTGGCGCATCCCCCATACAAGGGGCGACTGCGCACACAAAGGCTAGATATGTCCACTGCCAAAAACAATCGCCTGAGACAATAATGACTCTTCTATACTGCCCAGATAAAGGCGCAATAAGCGGCTAGGTGCTGGGCAGCAAACACTCCGTCCAGGTAAACCTGGACGACTCGTCTCTTCTGCTGATCTGCTGGTCTGCTGCCAGATGTTGTTCAGTTTAAGAGCCTATCCCTTTCTGTTGAAATTATTGGGGTGTTTGTAGATTTCAATAGCTTTGCGTTGTTGTCTGGGTGGGAGTGGTGTAGAAGAAAGCACCTTCGTCTCCTCATACTGGATAATATGTTCACCATCGGCCCAAATGGCATGTTCTGCGACCTCAGACTTGTCCCATTGTCCCAGACGGCAGTTGCGCTTGTGTTCTGAAAGCCGGGTGTTGAAACTGCTTTGTGTGGTACCGACGTATACAGCACCGCAGGAACAAGGAATACGGTAGGCGCCGGCTGAAGCGAGAGGGTCCCTGGAGTCTTTGGATGAGCGTAATAACGAATTAATCTGCCTAGTGGGCTTGAAAATAGTTCTAACCTTGAAGCTTTTAAGCAGGCGCTCAATTCTGTCCGTCACATTCTTAAAATATGGCAGGAATGGAATGCCTTTGTATTCATGCGGACTGTTCTCGCAGATGGCAGGGCGAGATTTACGTGGTCGTGTAGCTCTGCGGACTTCACGTGCTGTGTAGCCGTTGGAACGTAAGGCCTGTTGGAGGTGACGGAGTTCCTGTTGCAATGAGCCGGGTTCACAGATGCGGGTAGCGCGGTCCGTGAGGGTTTTAATGATGGCACGTTTCTGTTTAGGGTAATGGTTGGAGTTTTTGTTTAGATATCTGTCTGTATGGGTCGGTTTGCGGTATACTTTGTGTCCAAGTGTCCCATTTGGTTTTCTACTCACCAGAACATCTAAAAATGCCAGTTGTCCATCTTCTTTCTCCATAGTGAACTGAATACGCGGATTGATGACGATGACGATGACGCTTATTATGATCATTAATATGATCATTAAGATGATCACTAATATGATCATTGTTGTTATTTCAATTATTATTGTCATTATCATCATCATTATTATTGTTGTTATTATTATTTGCGTCCTGCAACATTAGCTCATATCGGACGATAAATGAATTGAATGAAATGATACTCAAATGAGCCCAGAAAAATGTAGAATGGTATTACGAGATATGTGTGGACTGGCGCTGTAGGAAAGAAGCAATTCATATGTGAGATACATAAAGATATGAATATACAAATGTAGAAATGTGTTATTTTGTTCTCATGATTACATTATGTACTCAAATTGAATGTTCCATTCCGATTCGTCCGCTATGACAATTCTATTGCGGACGATTAGGATTTGTTTCCGCTCGGAATAAACATGAAAACGGAAGTATACACAAAATTCTTCATGGTAAAACATAATATTTAACATAATGTGGAATGTCCAGGTTTAATATAAGATAAAAGCTTTCGTTGTTACGTGACAAATAAGGCTTTTGTGAAATACTTTCAAAACATTAATATGACGCTCGGGCGCTTAGCTTATTTCCTCTAAATGTAGTAAGTAGGTATATTGGCTGTTGGTAACTATTATACCCAAGCTGGTTGTGCACTGATTGAAATGGCCCCATTCCCTTCTTGATGATGCTCGTCGACGAGTGTTTGCCCTGTAGGGTCATTACTGCGACGAGAGCATTGCTGCTGACATTTATGCAATCAAGGATCTGCTAATTCACATAAGGACCACTGGCAGCTCCATCCTTCCTTCTTTAAAACTATTCACATCACTTTCTCACAAAATATTGTTCATTTTACGACGGCCAGTCTAATATTTTTAGAATGGCACTATTCCACTATTATTTCTTTTCTACTCGCCATCTTTTTAACTATTTTCTGATTTCTTAACAACATAAATCTACTACTACTACTATTTTTTTTTTCACTCACTTAAACCAGTTCTCGTTTTCTTCTTTCTTCTCTCTTCTTTCTTCTTTCCTTTTAAATTCTCACGGAACTGCACGATGCTTTAATCTCCTCTTCTTTATCCTATTCGAGCCCCACACGTTGCTGCGCCATTTGTAACGGGAATGTTTTCTTTCTCCATTATGGCGGTCGGTATTATACTTTCTTTCACTCCAGAATCATGATTTTCCATCGTTCTTTCTATGCTAGTCGCCATGTTTCTCCCATAAGACAGCACTAACGGCGCAGTTACTCGAATATAGTTAATTTAATCAATTTTTTTTTCTGCTATCAAAAGTAATACTGGCTAGCGCCAAATGATAGATTCACAGATTAAGACAAAATGATATATAATTTTCTTGGAGATTT
Source organism: Mantis religiosa (assembly GCA_030765055.1). Taxonomy (NCBI): domain Eukaryota; kingdom Metazoa; phylum Arthropoda; class Insecta; order Mantodea; family Mantidae; genus Mantis; species Mantis religiosa. The sequence goes on along the minus strand of CM060953.1, from coordinate 2,346,043 downwards.
TATAATCATCGTAACATCTTAAGTCAACTTCCTCGTTCTCCAGCAAGACACAAGATTCTCACACTTTTCTAGATTATTGATTTTCTTGTCCCCACAGTAATTCCCACTTTATTTTGTGATTGGCCGATTCACTGACACGTCATCACACCACGTGATACCACGTCACACCACTACTACTTCGGCCAATCACACAACTACATACATTTTTATATATTTATTATTCCTTCGAACATTACTAAACAAAAATACTGTTACAAAGTATAGGGAAGTGACTCCTTGGGACGGCCACCTTCTGTCTCCTCTCACCTCATCCTTTCTCCGTGGGATGATCTTCTTGGGGACATAGGTACAATGGGTCTCCCAGCGTTACATCGTGGAATGATATGCTACTACTAAACACTTCCTCTTCCGGTAGTCCGATGTCCGGTCTCCGGACCGTCCTGGTTGGCCGTATAAGGATCACGGTAAGTGGGATGCCAGTTGTTCTAACGTGTCGGGGAGTTTCGAAGTGGTAAAGTATAGAGACCCTGCCCTCTGTACTGTGTGGCACTTTGGGACGGCCTGCTCATCCTTCCTCCCGGCGATGCCCTACTTGTGCGTTAGGTACAATAGGTGAAGATTGATTGCAGTGCCGAATCCTCTCTGTAACGTGATTTCTCAGATGGAGCACAATGTTGTTATAAGGACTGGCTTCAAATATGTTGGTTTTAAAGAAGAACGATAAAATCATTTGACAGTTTTTCAACCTAATCCTTGTTTAATCCCTCGTATCGATGGCTCTGAAAGTTGTACATTGTAGTGTACACATAGGAGTTTAACGAAGACCAAGTTGGAACATCCAAAGCAGCTTAAAGTCTGAAACAAGCCTCTTACAAAGCTGTGTTGGCGTGCAAGTAGGAACGAGCGAGCATCTGAGATTTTACTCTGTGAAATATGAGCTGTTACATTCATATAACCTTCAGATAACACTACCAAACATGAAATTTACCTCCGCCAAGATAATTTGTGTTTTCGTCCATTTTTACACGTAGATTCTGAAAATGGCACATCACGTCAAAATGTTTAAATACTTTGTCTGCTACAGTAAGTAGGGAAACCGCTGTGTATTATTAATAATAATAATAATAATAATAATAATAATAATAATAATAATAATAATAATAATAATAATAATAATAATAATAATAATAATAATAATAATAATAATAATAATAATAATAATAATAATAATAATAATAATAATAATAATAATAATAATAATAATAATAATAATAATAATAATAATAATAATAATAATAATAATAATAATAATAATAATAATAATAATAATAATAATAATAATAATAATAATAATAATAATAATAATAATAATAATAATAATAATAATAATAATAATAATAATAATAATAATAATAGTAACAATAATAGTAACAATAATAGTAACAATAATAATAACAATAACAATAATAACAATAACAATAATAATAACAATAATAGTAATAATAATAGTAATAATACTAATAATAATAATAATAATAATAATAATAATAATAATAATAATAATAATAATAATAATAATAATAATAATAATAATAATAATAATAATAATAATAATAATAATAATAATAATAATAATAATAATAATAATAATAATAATAATAATAATAATAATAATAATAATAATAATAATAATAATAATAATAATAATAATAATAATAATAATAATAATAATAATAATAATAATAATAATAATAATAATAATAATAATAATAATAATAATAATAATAATAATAATAATAATAATAATAATAATAATAATAATAATAATAATAATAATAATAATAATAATAATAATAATAATAATAATAATAATAATAATAATAATAATAATAATAATAATAATAATAATAATAATAATAATAATAATAATAATAATAATAATAATAATAATAATAATAATAATAATAATAATAATAATAATAATAATAATAATAATAATAATAATAATAATAAATTTCCACCTTTGTTTGAAATCTTATAACGTTTCATTTATATGAAAGTTACTAACCCTTTTCTAACACTTACATTTGCTACTATGTGAAGCCTGTATGTTACTCTGTATGCTAGTATAGGTGCAGCCAAAACTTTGTTTCTAAATGTCTATTAATTGTTGTACAGACTCTTTGAAATTAGAATATTTTGTCCCCATCATATTCGTTATCATAACCAACATCAGTTTATTGTACAACTGTTTTTGTCTTAATTGGTTGTTTCCCTGTAAATGCCATTTACCTTTGCTTTCATGAAAGAAACTTTCATATTATATTGTTCACAAGTTTCATGAAGTTGAAAATGGTGTTTGCAGGTTTGACCCACTATTTGGAATAACAATCAAATCGTTGGCAAACAAAGACAGATAAGGTTAAAAGTCCGGCTTTGGATATCTCTGAATAGTGTTAAAAGAAGATAATTTAGTTTGTTGTACAGTGTAACTAATGGCTCAATCAGGTAGACCATGTTCGTATCGATGTGTAAAGTGATTTTTGTATTGTATTTATTTCATCCTTTGGAACATAATACATATGTTATAGGACACGTCAGTTCAAGATACAAAGATAAATATAAAAAGTTACATGAGAGTAAAATCTGTAGCAGATACAGAATCCAACAGGATATGAATGGAGGTTATGAATGTCAACATGTAAGATGCAGAACCAGAACATTTTAGAAGCAGCGAGCAAAGCAAAATTGCAATTGTTACTAAGAAAATCAAAAAAGCAACACGAGAAATTCGTGCAATGATCCAACTTAAAAGACATCAAGGTAACTATACCGAAAATGTATTGTTAGCAAACAATGAGCCTATAATAAATAATTTAACTAACACTTCAACTCCTACTTCCTCTACACAAGGAATAACTATTTCAAATTGCTGTAATTGCTCTATAAACATAAAAATTTGCTCAAAAGAACATTAGGTTTAGTGAAACTTGTAAATCGTTAACAACTTAAAATGTTGTTTGTAAAGGTTTTAACCTAGTAATACATTAAAGTGTTATTACATTAGTTTCATGACCTCCTTTAGGTAAGATTTGATATAGAATGTTTCGTCATGTTGCCAACACTGATGCTAAGGAAGATAATAACTGAACATCAGGTTAAGCTTTATGTCTCCGAAACAGATAAAACAGACTATTTCTTATGTACAATATATCTATAAATATTTAGTACTGTCTAAAATATACTACATGTCACTGGTGTTCATAGTAATTCTATTCTGTTCGCAGGAATTTCTCCACTCGCTTTCGATATCCTGTTCTCCTTTTCCCAGTTGTATCATAAATATTGTTTGATATTTTAAAACCTACATTCATTGGTTGCTTCTTTTTCCTCACTAGATCGTCAAAATAAATGGTCAAAAGTGTAGGTGGTTGGTAACAATTTTTACTGAAATTTTTGCTACTGTTCCTCACATTTATTTTTGTTTGAAAGTAGAAGCAATGTATTTTTATAAGTTGTTGTGGGTATGCTTTCCCCTCCAATATTTTCAAGTTCGTTTTTATATCTTTGACATATAAATTGAATGGAATATCAAATATGTGTTCAAGATTTTCTCGGGAAACAAGCCACGAGAAAAAACAATAGAAATCGACGTTCCGAAAGTGTACATCTCTCTCATCATTAGGATATTTTAATAGATGTTATAACTGCAAATGTATCACTAGGTATAACACAAATATAAACAAAGACAAAACACTATCAATGCCTGTATCAATGAATAAAACACTGTTTTCAGTAAATTAAATGTGAGGTCAGGAGATGGCGTGAGTAAAGAAAATTAATAAGATCAAAGAAACGTAACTACTTGTAAGCTTGTTTACCTAGATGTCCAACATATTCGTCGCCAGGAAAGCTTCAGGTCTTATTTTATCAAAGATATCACATAACTACCAAGTCTTAAGAATTGTGACTATCGCTTAATGTGTACTGTATTGCCATATAAAGAGATATATAAACAATGCATTTCTGCAAATGTTGACCTCAAAAGTAAACTAATGTAATAATGACATTGTCCGTAAATCAGGACATCAGCGTCGCCATTGTACCGGGATGTTGTCCCACTGGCCGGTTTTGAACCTGGAGGTAGATAGTTTGTGGCTATTGGCAGCAATGCCCGGACTTTACGTCACTCGTTCTGGAGGCCACATATAATTTTAATAGCTCTTACTTACGACGGACGCTATTGTGTCCGCCGGCTTGTGGAGAGCTTGTCAAATATACAGGGAATCCATTTAAAATTGTATGCCTCGCCCCATATAAACATGATAGCTTTTGTAAGAGCTTATGACGCTTTTAAACTTGGTTTTATATCTTCTGCTACTTTTTCCTTTGTGTAATGTTATCCCAATACCTTACCTTTATTAAATGGTTATATGCAAGTGGCAACTGGGACAATAATTTTAGTTTTGTATAGGTTTTCAAATGATACTTTGAATCAATCTTGTGCGAAATATATCTTAAAGTTTTCGGATAACGCCCTCCAATTGCAAGATCCTAGAGAACTCATGGACTGCTTTTTGTTGACATGGTGTGCGCAATCCAGGTTATTGCTTATTACACATTAACTTGTTTTGTTTGTAAACAATAATGGTATCAGTTTAGTCCTACATGAAGTTCAGATGTTTGTAACGGAATACAGTGTTGCATCTGTTTTCGTAATTTGCTGTAACACTTCCTGCAAATTACTGTTGCAAGAGCATAAATGCAGCGAGGAGTGAGGACGTTCTCGGTACAAAAATAAAGCCACGTACATAGCAGGTCCAGGAGATATGGCATTCAATACCAGAATGTTACTAGAAATCTACTCTTTCAAGTCTCTTGAATACCACCTCCCATAACAGAAAAGAAGGAAAGAACAGAGAAATGATAAAGTTAAAAAACAAGTTCTCCGAACAACTTTGTTCAAAAACCAAAAGTCGGCCAAACGTCATATTTGTTAGACTTCCCTGTCCTTCAGTGACACAAAACAAAAAAAAAAAAAAAAAAAAAAAAAAAAAGAATTCTTTACAAAACTTAAAGATTATGTTAAAGAATAAATTTTTCGATAAAGAATTTTCTGTATACTTCCGTTTTCATTTTTATTCCGAGTGGAAACTAATCCTAATCGTCCGTAATAGAATTATCATAGCGGAAAATCGGAATGGAACATTCAATTTGAGTACATAATGTAATCCTGAGAACAAAATAACACATTTCTACACTTGTATATTCATATTTTTATGTATCTCACATATGAATTGCTTCTTTCCTACAGCGCCAGCCCACACAGATACTCGTGGTACCGTTCTCCATTTTTCTGGGATCATTTGAACATCATTTGACCCATTTCATTCATCGTCCGATATCCCATAACGTTGGAGAACGTAAATTAAAAAAAAACAAATTTAATCCCAGGCTTATGCTAAAGCGTTTCCCCCGCTATTGTAGTTGTATTTATTTTTGTCCGTTGGTAGTACTGATTAAGTAACCATCATAACAACAAGAAGGATTCTGGATGTAAGAAAGTCTGTATTTTCTTATTGTACAAGTTTCTGGAGCAATTTCAATGTACATTTTTTATAAATCTATCTTAAACGAAGTTAAAAAATAACAAAGTACCAGAAATGGAGCAATGACATACCCCGTTTCCGTAAAAGAAGCTCGATTTGTCACTTAGACTGACAAAACACAATCGTATTACACAGTCAACTGTCTCAGGTAGTTAACTTCTTCGTTCAAACAGTACACTGTCGTCACCTAAGGAACAGATTTTGTAAAACTAGTCCGAGTCGCCTTACAATCCGAAACATCTACGCTTACTTTAGAATTTTTTTGTGGAAATTTTAATTTTTCAGAAATTGCTCTAATAATCATAATTAAAGTATATCATATTTAATATATACAATAAGATGATGTTTATCTTGAAGTGGATAGAGCAATAAGTGTTTGTACAAGAGTAGAGAAAGTCATGTATACATCACATAACGACCAAAATATTTGACTATCACTTAAAGTCTACTGTATTCCCTTGTAACTACAATAAGATAATGTTTATCTTGAAGTAGATAGAGCAATAAGTGTTTGTACAAGAGTAGAGAAAATCATGTATACATCACATAACGACCAAAACATTTGACTATCACTTAAAGTCTACTGTATTCCCCGGTAAGTACAATAAGATAATGTTTATCTTGAAGTGGATAGAGCAATAAGTGTTTGTACAAGAATAGAGAAAGTCATGTATACATCACATAACGACCAAAACATTTGACTATCACTTAAAGTCTACTGTAATCCCTTGTAACTACAATAAGATAATGTTTATCTTGAAGTAGATAGAGCAATATAAGTTTGTACAAGAGTAGAGAAAGTCATGTATACATCACATAACGACCAAAACATTTGACTATCACTTAAAGTCTACTGTAATCCCTTGTAACTACAATAAGATAATGCGTATCTTGAAGTAGATAGAGCAATATATGTTTGTACAAGAGTAGAGAAAGTCATGTATACATCACATAACGACCAAAACATTTGACTATCACTTAAAGTCTACTGTAATCCCTTGTAACTACAATAAGATAATGCGTATCTTGAAGTAGATAGAGCAATATATGTTTGTACAAGAGTAGAGAAAGTCATGTATATATCACATAACGACCAAAACATTTGACTATCACTTAAAGTGTACTGTATTCCCTTGTAACTACAATAAGATAATGTTTATCTTGAAGTAGACAGAGCAATAAGTGTTTGTACAGGAGTAGAGAAACTCACGTATACATCACATAACGACCAAAATATTTGACTATCACTTAAAGTGTACTGTATTCCCTTGTAAGTACAATAAGATAATGTTTATCTTGAAGTGGATAGAGCAATAAGTGTTTGTACAAGAGTAGAGAAAGTCATGTATACATCACATAACGACCAAAACATTTGACTATCACTTAAAGTCCACTGTATTCCCTTGTAACTACAATAACATAATGTTTATCTTGAAGTAGACAGAGCAATAAGTGTTTGTACAAGAGTAGAGAAAGTCATGTATACATCACATAACGAGCAAAACATTTGACTATCACTTAAAGTCTACTGTATTCCCTTGTAACTACAATAAGATAATGTTTATCTTGAAGTAGATAGAGCAATAAGTGTTTGTACAAGAGTAGAGAAACTCATGTATACATAACATAACGACCAAAATATTTGACTATCACTTAAAGTGTACTGTATTCCCTTGTAACTACAATAAGATAATGTTTATCTTGAAGTAGATAGAGCAATAAGTGTTTGTACAAGAGTAGAGAAAGTCATGTATACATCACATAACGAGCAAAACATTTGACTATCACTTAAAGTCTACTGTATTCCCTTGTAACTACAATAACATAATGTTTATCTTGAAGTAGATAGAGCAATAAGTGTTTGTACAAGAGTAGAGAAAGTCATGGATATATCACATAACGACCAAAACATTTGACTATCACTTAAAGTCTACTGTATTCCCTTGTAACTACAATAACATAATGTTTATCTTGAAGTAGATAGAGCAATAAGTGTTTGTACAAGAGTAGAGAAAGTCATGGATATATCACATAACGAGCAAAACATTTGACTATCACTTAAAGTCTACTGTATGCCCTTGTAACTACAATAACATAATGTTTATCTTGAAGTAGATAGAGCAATAAGTGTTTGTACAAGAGTAGAGAAACTCATGTATACATAACATAACGACCAAAACATTTGACTATCACCTAAAGTCTACTGTATTCCCTTGTAACTACAATAAGATAATGTGTATCTTGAAGTAGACAGAGCAATAAGTGTTTGTACAACAGTAGAGAAAGTCATAACGACGAAAACATTTGACTATCACTTAAAGTCTACTGTATTCCCTTGTAACTACAATAAGATAATGTTTATCTTGAAGTAGATAGAGCAATAAGTGTTTGTACAAGAGTAGAGAAACTCATGTATACATCACATACGACCAAAACATCTGACTATCACTTAAAGTCTACTGTATTCCCTTGTAACTACAATAAGATAATGTTTATCTTGAAGTAGATAGAGCAATAAGTGTTTGTACAAGAGTAGAGAAAGTCATGTATACATCACATACGACCAAAACATTTGACTATCACTTAAAGTCTACTGTATTCCCTTGTAAGTACAATAAGATAATGTTTATCTTGAAGTAGATAGAGCAATAAGTGTCTGTACAACAGTAGAGAAAGTCATAACGACGAAAACATTTGACTATCACTTAAAGTCTAACTACAATAAGAAGAAGTATATCTTGAAGTAGATAGAGCAGTAGATGTTACTAGAGATACTTGTGAATGTGATTTACTGGTGAAACTTCACTTACCTACCACAGAAAGTATTTAAAGGTTCAGCGCTGTACGTTTTTATAAATGACACTGCCCATGTTTGCTGCACTGTAGATTGAATGTTTGATGGTACACCTGAGGAAAATATAAAAGTTTGTATTAACGGCTACAGGTCGTCTTCTGTTTGCAATATGTTGATCATTTAGATGTGTGTGCTTTAACCAACAGGGTGACATCAAACGTTAATTAAAATTATCAATTAAACAGCTCCAGGGCTGCCAACTCCTAACCGCAAACATTGTCATTAAGCGCGTTTATATAAATGGCGCATTTTAAACATACATGTTAGTATGAATGGTTAGAACAATTCTTGGGAGAAGTTGAAATTATATATAAAGTTTGTTATTCAAATGATGTTTAATTACGGTGTTATACTTGCGTGATTTTGCTGGCGCCTAGTGCAGTATGCAGAGTAGTTTTATAGTGTTAAAAGGTTTGTTATATTGTGGTTCTGAGTTAGGAATAGTGTTAAAGGTGGCTTTATAAAATGCAGTGAGTAAATAATGATAGATAACTGTAAATTCACTAATGGACGTGCAGTTATCAAGGTTAACTCCTGAAAACAAAGTACAATTTACTTTTTTGTGTAGACCACGCCCGAATTCTTAATCGAAAAAGTAGAAACTAAGAGAAATGAATACCGGGTGTTTAAGAGGCAAGGTTTTGTACGAGAAATGTGACTGGATCTGTTGTTGCGAAGTTCTGAAGTCCTTTTTCTCCTATCCGTGTGGTCTGCTCGCTCCTAAATGTGACAGTTATTTGTGTACAGTTAAGGGAGTGAGTGACATAACAATTAACAGGAAAAAAGAAGAATCAGTGCAGCATATGAATAGTTCGGTAGACCTATCACTCCTAGGAAAACAAAACATTGTATCATATCTTAATTTCGTGTTTAAAGTGGCTTTGTTAGGACAAGACCAGTCTGTTACTTCTTCCAATCCAGGGATGTAAAGAGGCTCATTGGCTATACAGCTGAAATGGATGCAGTAATGAAAGGACATTCAGAAATAGTGTAGAGTGAACTATTAGACTTGGTGAGAAAACGGAGCTATAGGTACGGGCTTCTGAGTTTGTCGTCATTTAGCCTGATGAGACAACTGACGTTTCAAATCGCTATCAGATGGTTTTGGTATTCTGTTATGTATATATTGGGCTTTTGTGCATCATAAAGGAAGAGATGCGGAATGTCTGACAAAGTGCATAAGGAATGAAATCAACCCGCTTTTTGGAAATTAACCAGAGGAAAAACGCGTTGTTCAAACCTATGACCGGGCCAAATAGTCATATTCGTACTTTGTCCTCTGCTATCCATTCCAGTTGAATTTAGTCATACAAAAGGCAGCAAATACTAATTCCCAGTTACACGTATTCTTTTGAAATCTGTCGCGCATTCCAGAGTTCTTTTGCAATTCCTCTTTGCGATCTGATATTTTAGAGAAAGTAGTGCAGGCAATAATGTCCACAGTTGCATTAACAAGATGGAATTACAATATTCGTACCGTCAAAGTTGTGCACGAAGACACAGAAAACCTGAAAGATTGCTTCAAAGTTACTGAAGAGAGCTGCACTAACACAACTACTATAAATAAAGCCAGTAGCTGTAGAAGAGCTCTTGAAGATCCAAATTGTATTTTTTGGTTAGCAGTTTACCACAGAATCTTACCCCATTTAAATATTTTTACCAGCAGCTTCAAAAGAAAGAGTTACGGAGAGACAGACTTATATTTAAACAACAAATGGAATGGAAATTAATTATTCTTTCACACTGGCCGTGTGTAGGCTAAATTGTGGAAACGTAGAGTCAACTGAAAATTTCAATGCCATAGCCGGGATTTGAACCACGGATTTTCTGGTTTCCGTCCAGCCGCACTACCATTGTGCTACTATGGCCAACGTGCCGATATGACATTAAATTCTCCAACTGACTCGTATTTTCCCGGTAAACCACTTAGGAGTTCTCATAAACACATGAGACAACTACCTTAATGACGACTTACTATGCTGTAAGTACTTTAAGGCCCGGGCTTTATAGTAAACCACTAGGAGTTCTCATAAACACATGAGACAACTACCTTAATGACGACTTACTATGCTGTACGTACTTTAAGGCCCGGGCTTTATAGTAAACCACTAGGAGTTCTCATAAACACATGAGACAACTACCTTAATGGCGACTTACTATGCTGTAAGTACTTTAAGGCCCGGGCTTTATAGTAAACCACTAGGAGTTCTCATAAACACATGAGACAACTACCTTAATGGCGACTTACTACATGTAAGTACTTTAAGGCCCGGGCTTTATAGTAAACCACTAGGAGTTCTCATAAACACATGAGACAACTATCTTAATGGCGACTTACTACATGTAAGTACTTTAAGGCCCGGGCTTTATAGTAAACCACTAGGAGTTCTCATAAACACATGAGACAACTACCTTAATGGCGACTTACTACATGTAAGTACTTTAAGGCCCGGGCTTTATAGTAAACCACTAGGAGTTCTCATAAACACATGAGACAACTACCTTAATGACGACTTACTATGCTGTAAGTACTTTAAGGCCCGGGCTTTATAGTAAACCACTAGGAGTTCTCATAAACACCTGAGACAACTATCTTAATGACGACTTACTATGTTGTAAGTACTTTAAGGTCCGGGCTTTATAATAAACCACTAGGAGTTCTCATAAACACATGAGACAACTACCTTAATGACGACTTACTATGCTGTAAGTACTTTAAGGCCCGGGCTTTATAGTAAACCACTAGGAGTTCTCATAAACACATGAGACAACTACCTTAATGACGACTTACTATGCTGTAAGTACTTTAAGGCCTGGGCTTTATAATAAACCACTAGGAGTTCTCATAAACACATGAGACAACTACCTTAATGACGACTTACTATGCTGTAAGTACTTTAAGACCCGGGCTTTATAGTAAACCACTAGGAGTTCTCATAAACACATGAGACAACTACCTTAATGGTGACTTACTATGCTGTAAGTACTTTAAGGCCCGGGCTTTATAGTAAACCACTAGGAGTTCTCATAAACACATGAGACAACTACCTTAATGGCGACTTACTGCATGTAAGTACTTTAAGGCCCGGGCTTTATAGTTAACCACTATTAGGTTAATTAATGGAAATTAATTATTCTTTCACACTGGCCGTTGTTGACTCTACGTTTCCACAATTTAGCCTACACACGGCTAGTGTGAAAGAATAATTAATTTCCATTAATTAACCTAATAGTGGTTAACTACAAAGCCCGGGCCTTAAAGTACTTACATGTAGTAAGTCGCCATTAAGGTAGTTGTCTCATGTGTTTATGAGAACTCCTAGTGGTTTACTATAAAGCCCGGGCCTTAAAGTACTTACATGTAGTAAGTCGCCATTAAGGTAGTTGTCTCATGTGTTTATGAGAACTCCTAAGTGGTTTACCGGGAAAATACGAGTCAGTTGGAGAAATTAATGACATATCGGCACGTTGGCCATAGTAGCACAATGGTAGTGCGGCTGGACGGAAACCAGAAGATCCGTGGTTCCAATCCCGGCTATGGCATTGAATTTTTCAGTTGACTCTACGTTTCCACAATTTAGCCTACACACGGCCAGTGTGAAAGAATAATTAATTTCCATTAATTAACCTAATAGTGGTTAACTATAAAGCCCGGGCCTTAAAGTACTTACATGTAGTAAGTCGCCATTAAGGTAGTTGTCTCATGTGTTTATGAGAACTCCTAAGTGGTTTACCGGGAAAATACGAGTCAGTTGGAGAATTTAATGTCATATCGGCACGTTGGCCATAGTAGCACAATGGTAGTGCGGCTGGACGGAAACCAGAAAATCCGTGGTTCAAATCCCGGCTATGGCATTGAATTTTTCAGTTGACTCTACGTTTCAACAAATGGAATATTGATGAAGTAACAAAAACGTATGTGAAGAACTTCTGCAGCCACCTAACAATAAAGTATGGAATGTGCAAGGACTGGAGATACCAAAGAGGTGTGCGACGTCGTCATAACTACTGTTACAGCAAGGCAACTAGAGTCTGTTACAGACAGAGTTATTTATAATGGACATCTGTGAGCCGCGTCTTTGCTGTGTAACGACTAATATAAGGATTTCTGAAATTTTCGCACGAGTGGTGCAATGCTATCCTTTTCTACGCATAGAGTTGGAGCTAATTTACATTCGAAATGACTGACATTCAAGGAGCATTGAATGCGAAGATAAGCAGTGAAGTCATAACAACGCCGATGATGATTGCGAAACCTGAACGTTGCTTTTCCACTCTGAAAAAGATAAAAACGCTTTTAAGAAATACAATGACTTAATGCTTTAGCAATGCTATGAATAAATAAGGATGTGCAGGATTTTAATGAAAGAGGGACAGAAAATTTCATTAAATTAAACAACAAAAGAGTTGATTTTGTATATAAATAGGCCAAAAGTGTAATTCATTATAAAGTAAGCAAATGCAGAGTACTAGTGCATTGCTATAATTTCATGTTTTATGGCCCACAATTTAATAGCTCTCACGAAAATGTTCAATATTTGGAACCAGCCTCGGGATTTCATCTGTGACTCTGCACCTATTCAAACATCTTACACGCTTCTGGTCCAGGTTCCTTAACAAGCAAATGCATTTAGTCTGTAATTTCCTGTATCGCTAGACTTGCAAAAAGCGTATCTATTTGTATTCCAACAGAATTCATCTGTATTACGGGAACAAATGCTTCTTCAACTGCCCTAAGAACTGTGACTTCTGTTTGCAGTTTCAGAAGCTCAAAGAATGATGTGAAGTAATCGTAACGATCATATGAGCTCCTGTGTGATGAACTCCCAAAGTATATGAAAGAAAGGTGTATGCATAGGTATTTTATCTCCAACTTGCTCTGCTACATTTGGTGGCATGTTACGTTTTATTGACGCCTTACATATCCCCTCCTTTACTAATGTATTGAACTTACTGAGAATTTCCAATCCATGTGTGTACATATAGTGATGTGAGGTGACACCTTATGTGAACTAGAATGGAAGTAAGAAGTGAAATGCAAGGACAGTAAATATCCCTGGCTTGGCGATCTAGAAGATGGGCTACGAGAATCAAGGCCAAGACGTTGCCATCCGGTATAAAATAGGGTTAGCATGATGGAAGACACACTTTAGTATATTATCATGTGTCGCAGTTGCCTTACTCATCTCTCCAGAGTGTTGTTATATATAACACCTCCAACAACTTACACACATCCACTATACTTATTTAAGTAGTAAGTCAACTTTTGATTGACTAAGCGCGGGGGAATGCAATCGATAGTTTGAAAATCTTTTACACCGTGTAGTGAAGCCTGGACATTCTAGATTATGTCAAATGCTAAGTTTCTCGATGAATAATTTTGGGTACACTTCCATTTTCATTTTTATTCGGAACGGAAACTAATCCTAATCGTCCGTAATAGAATTGTCATAGCGGACGAATCGGAATGGAACATTCAATTTGAGTACATAATGTAATCATGAGAACAAAATAACACATTTCTACAAATGCATATTCACATTTTACATATATAAATTGCTTCTTTCCCACAGAGATTTCGTGGTAGCATTCTCTATTTTACTGGGCTCATTTGAGCGTTACTTCACCTTGTCATTTATTGTGGGATATGACTTAAATTTGGAGGGCGTAAATAAGAAATAAGCAATTGAATCTCGTGATTCTGTTACTCCGTTTGGGTCTCTGTAGTAGTGATTCCTTTTTCTCGTTCGCAGCAGTGATTAAGTAACTATTATATCTCTTAGGTTTACAGATTTAAGAAAGGCTTTATTTTCTTACTGTACAAGTTTCTGTAATAATTGAAATGTATTATCGTTAGACATTTATGTTAAAAATAAAATACTAGAAATGGAGGAATGACATACCTCGTTTCCTTTAAAGAAGCTCGATTTGTCACTTAGACTGACAAAACACAATCGTATTACACAGTCAACTGTCTCAGATAGATAACTTCTTCGTTCTAACAAAACAATACACTATCGTCAACCAGGGAACAGATTTTGAAAGAGTAATCTGAGTCGGTCGTTTATTGAATAGCTTAGATAAACTATTTTTAGGCGTAAGTAGTGTTAATTCGGTACAACGTTATGGAATGAGATAGTTTTTGCGATTATTGTATTGGTGTGGTTGCGCGTTTCATTATCTGCAGGGAGAAAATTACTGTTATCGTATTTGTTTTACTTCTTTTGTGTTAATCGACGATTGTATGGCCATTTGACCATAGTGATGAAGCTTAGAGGTACTATCTGGCTTTTTAGGTAGGTTGGGTAGAGAAGATAGTAAATGTTACGGATACTTATCACTTTATATGTGGTAGTTTATGGGGTTGTATACTCTGAAGATGGTTGCCGTTAAATAATGCTCTTATAATATTAAAGTTGCAATACATAATAAAGTGTGCAAAGACTCGAAAATTTGTAGGAATGGGTTCAGAACTAACAAGGAGAAATATTATTAAAATTAATGGGCATGGTTTCTTTTGGTACTGATTTATTGAATGATATTTGGTGTTTATTTGTAGCTCCGTGGAGTGTTCAAATTTCGGAAATTTGGATGTAAAAGTTACGTTATGTTTCGTGATGTTTGTGTTCCTTTTCTGTTAATGAATATTTAATGTTGTAACGAGGAATGTGTGATAAACCTTTGTAATGATATTGGTTTTTGTTTGTCGGAGAATTTTTAATGGTGTATAGCTAGTTGTTAGAGGTAATTGTAGTTATTGGAGGTCTGAGAAGTTTAAATTGTCAGATAGTACTATTAATACATATTGCAATATACCATATTATTATATACTATTATTAGTATATATGTTATATCTACTAATACTACTATTAGTATATATGTTATATCTAGTAATACTACTATTAGTATATATGTTATATCAGTAATACTACTATTAGTATATATGTTATATCTAGTAATACTACTATTAGTATATATGTTATATCTAGTAATACTACTATTAGTATATATGTTATATCTAGTAATACTACTATTAGTATATATGTTATATCAGTAATACTACTATTAGTATATATGTTATATCAGTAATACTACTATTAGTATATATGTTATATCAGTAATACTACTATTAGTATATATGTTATATCTAGTAATACTACTATTAGTATATATGTTATATCAGTAATACTACTATTAGTATATATGTTATATCAGTAATACTACTATTAGTATATATGTTATATCTAGTAATACTACTATTAGTATATATGTTATATCTAGTAATACTACTATTAGTATATATGTTATATCAGTAATACTACTATTAGTATATATGTTATATCTAGTAATACTACTATTAGTATATATGTTATATCAGTAATACTACTATTAGTATATATGTTATATCTAGTAATACTACTATTAGTATATATGTTATATCTAGTAATACTACTATTAGTATATATGTTATATCAGTAATACTACTATTAGTATATATGTTATATCTAGTAATACTACTATTAGTATATATGTTATATCAGTAATACTACTATTAGTATATATGTTATATCAGTAATACTACTATTAGTATATATGTTATATCAGTAATACTACTATTAGTATATATGTTATATCTAGTAATACTACTATTAGTATATATGTTATATCAGTAATACTACTATTAGTATATATGTTATATCTAGTAATACTACTATTAGTATATATGTTATATCTAGTAATACTACTATTAGTATATATGTTATATCTAGTAATACTACTATTAGTATATATGTTATATCTAGTAATACTACTATTAGTATATATGTTATATCAGTAATACTACTATTAGTATATATGTTATATCTAGTAATACTACTATTAGTATATATGTTATATCTAGTAATACTACTATTAGTATATATGTTATATCAGTAATACTACTATTAGTATATATGTTATATCTAGTAATACTACTATTAGTATATATGTTATATCAGTAATACTACTATTAGTATATATGTTATATCTAGTAATACTACTATTAGTATATATGTTATATCAGTAATACTACTATTAGTATATATGTTATATCAGTAATACTACTATTAGTATATATGTTATATCTAGTAATACTACTATTAGTATATATGTTATATCAGTAATACTACTATTAGTATATATGTTATATCAGTAATACTACTATTAGTATATATGTTATATCTAGTAATACTACTATTAGTATATATGTTATATCTAGTAATACTACTATTAGTATATATGTTATATCTAGTAATACTACTATTAGTATATATGTTATATCTAGTAATACTACTATTAGTATATATGTTATATCTAGTAATACTACTATTAGTATATATGTTATATCTAGTAATACTACTATTAGTATATATGTTATATCAGTAATACTACTATTAGTATATATGTTATATCAGTAATACTACTATTAGTATATATGTTATATCTAGTAATACTACTATTAGTATATATGTTATATCAGTAATACTACTATTAGTATATATGTTATATCTAGTAATACTACTATTAGTATATATGTTATATCAGTAATACTACTATTAGTATATATGTTATATCTAGTAATACTACTATTAGTATATATGTTATATCTAGTAATACTACTATTAGTATATATGTTATATCTAGTAATACTACTATTAGTATATATGTTATATCTAGTAATACTACTATTAGTATATATGTTATATCTAGTAATACTACTATTAGTATATATGTTATATCTAGTAATACTACTATTAGTATATATGTTATATCAGTAATACTACTATTAGTATATATGTTATATCAGTAATACTACTATTAGTATATATGTTATATCTAGTAATACTACTATTAGTATATATGTTATATCAGTAATACTACTATTAGTATATATGTTATATCAGTAATACTACTATTAGTATATATGTTATATCAGTAATACTACTATTAGTATATATGTTATATCTAGTAATACTACTATTAGTATATATGTTATATCTAGTAATACTACTATTAGTATATATGTTATATCTAGTAATACTACTATTAGTATATATGTTATATCTAGTAATACTACTATTAGTATATATGTTATATCAGTAATACTACTATTAGTATATATGTTATATCTAGTAATACTACTATTAGTATATATGTTATATCTAGTAATACTACTATTAGTATATATGTTATATCTAGTAATACTACTATTAGTATATATGTTATATCTAGTAATACTACTATTAGTATATATGTTATATCTAGTAATACTACTATTAGTATATATGTTATATCTAGTAATACTACTATTAGTATATATGTTATATCTAGTAATACTACTATTAGTATATATGTTATATCAGTAATACTACTATTAGTATATATGTTATATCTAGTAATACTACTATTAGTATATATGTTATATCTAGTAATACTACTATTAGTATATATGTTATATCAGTAATACTACTATTAGTATATATGTTATATCAGTAATACTACTATTAGTATATATGTTATATCAGTAATACTACTATTAGTATATATGTTATATCAGTAATACTACTATTAGTATATATGTTATATCTAGTAATACTACTATTAGTATATATGTTATATCAGTAATACTACTATTAGTATATATGTTATATCAGTAATACTACTATTAGTATATATGTTATATCTAGTAATACTACTATTAGTATATATGTTATATCTAGTAATACTACTATTAGTATATATGTTATATCTAGTAATACTACTATTAGTATATATGTTATATCAGTAATACTACTATTAGTATATATGTTATATCTAGTAATACTACTATTAGTATATATGTTATATCAGTAATACTACTATTAGTATATATGTTATATCTAGTAATACTACTATTAGTATATATGTTATATCAGTAATACTACTATTAGTATATATGTTATATCTAGTAATACTACTATTAGTATATATGTTATATCTAGTAATACTACTATTAGTATATATGTTATATCTAGTAATACTACTATTAGTATATATGTTATATCTAGTAATACTACTATTAGTATATATGTTATATCTAGTAATACTACTATTAGTATATATGTTATATCTAGTAATACTACTATTAGTATATATGTTATATCTAGTAATACTACTATTAGTATATATGTTATATCTAGTAATACTACTATTAGTATATATGTTATATCTAGTAATACTACTATTAGTATATATGTTATATCTAGTAATACTACTATTAGTATATATGTTATATCTAGTAATACTACTATTAGTATATATGTTATATCTAGTAATACTACTATTAGTATATATGTTATATCAGTAATACTACTATTAGTATATATGTTATATCTAGTAATACTACTATTAGTATATATGTTATATCTAGTAATACTACTATTAGTATATATGTTATATCTAGTAATACTACTATTAGTATATATGTTATATCTAGTAATACTACTATTATGTTATATCAGTAATACTACTATTAGTATATATGTTATATCTAGTAATACTACTATTAGTATATATGTTATATCAGTAATACTACTAATAGTATATATGTTATATCTAGTAATACTACTATTAGTATATATGTTATATCTAGTAATACTACTATTAGTATATATGTTATATCAGTAATACTACTATTAGTATATATGTTATATCAGTAATACTACTATTAGTATATATGTTATATCTAGTAATACTACTATTAGTATATATGTTATATCTAGTAATACTACTATTAGTATATATGTTATATCAGTAATACTACTATTAGTATATATGTTATATCTAGTAATACTACTATTAGTATATATGTTATATCAGTAATACTACTATTAGTATATATGTTATATCTAGTAATACTACTATTAGTATATATGTTATATCTAGTAATACTACTATTAGTATATATGTTATATCAGTAATACTACTATTAGTATATATGTTATATCAGTAATACTACTATTAGTATATATGTTATATCTAGTAATACTACTATTAGTATATATGTTATATCTAGTAATACTACTATTAGTATATATGTTATATCAGTAATACTACTATTAGTATATATGTTATATCAGTAATACTACTATTAGTATATATGTTATATCTAGTAATACTACTATTAGTATATATGTTATATCTAGTAATACTACTATTAGTATATATGTTATATCTAGTAATACTACTATTAGTATTGTTATATCAGTAATACTACTATTAGTATATATGTTATATCTAGTAATACTACTATTAGTATATATGTTATATCAGTAATACTACTATTAGTATATATGTTATATCTAGTAATACTACTATTAGTATATATGTTATATCAGTAATACTACTATTAGTATATATGTTATATCTAGTAATACTACTATTAGTATATATGTTATATCTAGTAATACTACTATTAGTATATATGTTATATCAGTAATACTACTATTAGTATATATGTTATATCTAGTAATACTACTATTAGTATATATGTTATATCTAGTAATACTACTATTAGTATATATGTTATATCTAGTAATACTACTATTAGTATATATGTTATATCTAGTAATACTACTATTAGTATATATGTTATATCTAGTAATACTACTATTAGTATATATGTTATATCTAGTAATACTACTATTAGTATATATGTTATATCTAGTAATACTACTATTAGTATATATGTTATATCAGTAATACTACTATTAGTATATATGTTATATCAGTAATACTACTATTAGTATATATGTTATATCTAGTAATACTACTATTAGTATATATGTTATATCAGTAATACTACTATTAGTATATATGTTATATCTAGTAATACTACTATTAGTATATATGTTATATCAGTAATACTACTATTAGTATATATGTTATATCTAGTAATACTACTATTAGTATATATGTTATATCTAGTAATACTACTATTAGTATATATGTTATATCTAGTAATACTACTATTAGTATATATGTTATATCTAGTAATACTACTATTAGTATATATGTTATATCTAGTAATACTACTATTAGTATATATGTTATATCTAGTAATACTACTATTAGTATATATGTTATATCTAGTAATACTACTATTAGTATATATGTTATATCAGTAATACTACTATTAGTATATATGTTATATCAGTAATACTACTATTAGTATATATGTTATATCAGTAATACTACTATTAGTATATATGTTATATCAGTAATACTACTATTAGTATATATGTTATATCAGTAATACTACTATTAGTATATATGTTATATCAGTAATACTACTATTAGTATATATGTTATATCAGTAATACTACTATTAGTATATATGTTATATCTAGTAATACTACTATTAGTATATATGTTATATCAGTAATACTACTATTAGTATATATGTTATATCAGTAATACTACTATTAGTATATATGTTATATCTAGTAATACTACTATTAGTATATATGTTATATCTAGTAATACTACTATTAGTATATATGTTATATCAGTAATACTACTATTAGTATATATGTTATATCTAGTAATACTACTATTAGTATATATGTTATATCAGTAATACTACTATTAGTATATATGTTATATCTAGTAATACTACTATTAGTATATATGTTATATCTAGTAATACTACTATTAGTATAT
This sequence comes from Mantis religiosa, assembly GCA_030765055.1. Lineage (NCBI taxonomy): Eukaryota > Metazoa > Arthropoda > Insecta > Mantodea > Mantidae > Mantis > Mantis religiosa. The sequence goes on along the minus strand of CM060953.1, from coordinate 2,324,842 downwards.
ATGTTATATCTAGTAATACTACTATTAGTATATATGTTATATCTAGTAATACTACTATTAGTATATATGTTATATCTAGTAATACTACTATTAGTATATATGTTATATCTAGTAATACTACTATTAGTATATATGTTATATCAGTAATACTACTATTAGTATATATGTTATATCAGTAATACTACTATTAGTATATATGTTATATCAGTAATACTACTATTAGTATATATGTTATATCTAGTAATACTACTATTAGTATATATGTTATATCTAGTAATACTACTATTAGTATATATGTTATATCAGTAATACTACTATTAGTATATATGTTATATCAGTAATACTACTATTAGTATATATGTTATATCTAGTAATACTACTATTAGTATATATGTTATATCAGTAATACTACTATTAGTATATATGTTATATCAGTAATACTACTATTAGTATATATGTTATATCTAGTAATACTACTATTAGTATATATGTTATATCTAGTAATACTACTATTAGTATATATGTTATATCAGTAATACTACTATTAGTATATATGTTATATCAGTAATACTACTATTAGTATATATGTTATATCTAGTAATACTACTATTAGTATATATGTTATATCTAGTAATACTACTATTAGTATATATGTTATATCTAGTAATACTACTATTAGTATATATGTTATATCAGTAATACTACTATTAGTATATATGTTATATCAGTAATACTACTATTAGTATATATGTTATATCTAGTAATACTACTATTAGTATATATGTTATATCAGTAATACTACTATTAGTATATATGTTATATCTAGTAATACTACTATTAGTATATATGTTATATCAGTAATACTACTATTAGTATATATGTTATATCAGTAATACTACTATTAGTATATATGTTATATCTAGTAATACTACTATTAGTATATATGTTATATCTAGTAATACTACTATTAGTATATATGTTATATCAGTAATACTACTATTAGTATATATGTTATATCAGTAATACTACTATTAGTATATATGTTATATCTAGTAATACTACTATTAGTATATATGTTATATCTAGTAATACTACTATTAGTATATATGTTATATCTAGTAATACTACTATTAGTATATATGTTATATCTAGTAATACTACTATTAGTATATATGTTATATCAGTAATACTACTATTAGTATATATGTTATATCAGTAATACTACTATTAGTATATATGTTATATCTAGTAATACTACTATTAGTATATATGTTATATCTAGTAATACTACTATTAGTATATATGTTATATCAGTAATACTACTATTAGTATATATGTTATATCTAGTAATACTACTATTAGTATATATGTTATATCTAGTAATACTACTATTAGTATATATGTTATATCTAGTAATACTACTATTAGTATATATGTTATATCTAGTAATACTACTATTAGTATATATGTTATATCTAGTAATACTACTATTAGTATATATGTTATATCAGTAATACTACTATTAGTATATATGTTATATCTAGTAATACTACTATTAGTATATATGTTATATCTAGTAATACTACTATTAGTATATATGTTATATCTAGTAATACTACTATTAGTATATATGTTATATCAGTAATACTACTATTAGTATATATGTTATATCAGTAATACTACTATTAGTATATATGTTATATCTAGTAATACTACTATTAGTATATATGTTATATCTAGTAATACTACTATTAGTATATATGTTATATCAGTAATACTACTATTAGTATATATGTTATATCAGTAATACTACTATTAGTATATATGTTATATCTAGTAATACTACTATTAGTATATATGTTATATCTAGTAATACTACTATTAGTATATATGTTATATCAGTAATACTACTATTAGTATATATGTTATATCTAGTAATACTACTATTAGTATATATGTTATATCTAGTAATACTACTATTAGTATATATGTTATATCTAGTAATACTACTATTAGTATATATGTTATATCTAGTAATACTACTATTAGTATATATGTTATATCTAGTAATACTACTATTAGTATATATGTTATATCTAGTAATACTACTATTAGTATATATGTTATATCTAGTAATACTACTATTAGTATATATGTTATATCTAGTAATACTACTATTAGTATATATGTTATATCTAGTAATACTACTATTAGTATATATGTTATATCTAGTAATACTACTATTAGTATATATGTTATATCTAGTAATACTACTATTAGTATATATGTTATATCTAGTAATACTACTATTAGTATATATGTTATATCTAGTAATACTACTATTAGTATATATGTTATATCTAGTAATACTACTATTAGTATATATGTTATATCTAGTAATACTACTATTAGTATATATGTTATATCTAGTAATACTACTATTAGTATATATGTTATATCAGTAATACTACTATTAGTATATATGTTATATCAGTAATACTACTATTAGTATATATGTTATATCAGTAATACTACTATTAGTATATATGTTATATCTAGTAATACTACTATTAGTATATATGTTATATCAGTAATACTACTATTAGTATATATGTTATATCAGTAATACTACTATTAGTATATATGTTATATCAGTAATACTACTATTAGTATATATGTTATATCAGTAATACTACTATTAGTATATATGTTATATCTAGTAATACTACTATTAGTATATATGTTATATCTAGTAATACTACTATTAGTATATATGTTATATCTAGTAATACTACTATTAGTATATATGTTATATCTAGTAATACTACTATTAGTATATATGTTATATCAGTAATACTACTATTAGTATATATGTTATATCTAGTAATACTACTATTAGTATATATGTTATATCAGTAATACTACTATTAGTATATATGTTATATCTAGTAATACTACTATTAGTATATATGTTATATCAGTAATACTACTATTAGTATATATGTTATATCTAGTAATACTACTATTAGTATATATGTTATATCTAGTAATACTACTATTAGTATATATGTTATATCTAGTAATACTACTATTAGTATATATGTTATATCTAGTAATACTACTATTAGTATATATGTTATATCAGTAATACTACTATTAGTATATATGTTATATCAGTAATACTACTATTAGTATATATGTTATATCAGTAATACTACTATTAGTATATATGTTATATCAGTAATACTACTATTAGTATATATGTTATATCTAGTAATACTACTATTAGTATATATGTTATATCTAGTAATACTACTATTAGTATATATGTTATATCTAGTAATACTACTATTAGTATATATGTTATATCTAGTAATACTACTATTAGTATATATGTTATATCAGTAATACTACTATTAGTATATATGTTATATCAGTAATACTACTATTAGTATATATGTTATATCAGTAATACTACTATTAGTATATATGTTATATCTAGTAATACTACTATTAGTATATATGTTATATCTAGTAATACTACTATTAGTATATATGTTATATCAGTAATACTACTATTAGTATATATGTTATATCAGTAATACTACTATTAGTATATATGTTATATCTAGTAATACTACTATTAGTATATATGTTATATCAGTAATACTACTATTAGTATATATGTTATATCAGTAATACTACTATTAGTATATATGTTATATCTAGTAATACTACTATTAGTATATATGTTATATCTAGTAATACTACTATTAGTATATATGTTATATCAGTAATACTACTATTAGTATATATGTTATATCAGTAATACTACTATTAGTATATATGTTATATCAGTAATACTACTATTAGTATATATGTTATATCTAGTAATACTACTATTAGTATATATGTTATATCAGTAATACTACTATTAGTATATATGTTATATCTAGTAATACTACTATTAGTATATATGTTATATCTAGTAATACTACTATTAGTATATATGTTATATCAGTAATACTACTATTAGTATATATGTTATATCAGTAATACTACTATTAGTATATATGTTATATCTAGTAATACTACTATTAGTATATATGTTATATCAGTAATACTACTATTAGTATATATGTTATATCAGTAATACTACTATTAGTATATATGTTATATCTAGTAATACTACTATTAGTATATATGTTATATCTAGTAATACTACTATTAGTATATATGTTATATCTAGTAATACTACTATTAGTATATATGTTATATCTAGTAATACTACTATTAGTATATATGTTATATCAGTAATACTACTATTAGTATATATGTTATATCAGTAATACTACTATTAGTATATATGTTATATCTAGTAATACTACTATTAGTATATATGTTATATCAGTAATACTACTATTAGTATAAATCAGTATAAGTATTGTTATATAAGTATAACTTTTATAATAAGTACGGACGTCTTCACTCTGCAGGACGTAGGTGTCGTTACGAAGGAACGCATCCAGAGCTGCAGGTGCGGTCGGAGCCAGCCTCATCGAGATATCGAAACGACAGGTCGGCCGAGCAGACGACGCTGCGGGATGACGACGGTAAAGTTGTCCGAAGTAAGGCTATTTAGTATCTCGGAACTGTGTTGGCAATAAAAGAGGGCAGTGCGCATGCGCTTGGAGATAGTTTCCACAAGGAAAAAACACTAATCAGGGTTGGGGGGGCGGGGCTCTCGCCCCTCCCCTCTCGAACATGTCACCTATAAGTGTCCCCAGAAAACATCGTGATTTCTCTCATATTTGAGTAGGTAGAAACCACGAAGTCACTGCAAGACGTATAGGAAGACATGCCGAGTAAGCGTGATTGTTAGCACCGCTGCGCAAGGCCTACCTGTGTAGATATTAATGTATTTCTGTCTCCTCGTGCTGAACTAGCCTTGGCGGGAATATGTCTGCTAGGCGCGAGAGGTTAAAGATGACATGCACACAGCGAAATACACATAGTACACTCTGAAAGGGACAATATGAGGGAGAGAACAACACTTACCGCTTACGATGTGAAGATTTAACAGCTGTAGAGCGAGGAAACACTCAAATAACACTGAAATAACACGTAAATAGCACAAGTCACATTGTAAACAAAGCACCGCCATACTGTATGACGTCAGCCCGTAGCCAACATATGACCACGGAACAAAAGAGCATCTTTGCCACTCTCTCTGCCTGCTCGTAGCTGTGTACTAAAGCCTTCGTTAACAGCTGATATTTTTATCGATTTTTCCGCTTCTTTACATGTGGTACGATTGTTTTTATGTTCATTTAAAGGTTTTGGAAGCGATTTATAAGAATTAAATGCTCATATAGTGCATTTTGGAGTGGTTTTAAAGTATTGGAACGTTTTTTCGAGGTGTCTGGACTGATTTGTAAGGTATTTAACTTTACAGTACCATTTTTTAGGTTGCTTTTAAGCTATGTTCTCCTTCTTTAGAGCAATTGACAACGGTTTGAAGATATTATAAGCTTCTTCTAAAGAATTGTAAGGTTATATAGGTGTTTATGGACGGGATTTAAAGGATTTTATATATTTTACAGATTTGCGGAACGATTTTATGTAACTTAATGCTTCTTTAGAGATGTTTCAATCGTTGTTTAAGTATTTTACGCTTGTTTAGAGGATATTGCAGCTGATTTAAAGGAATATATGTGTACCTAGAGCTTCTCGAAGCGTTTTTATGGCATTATTTGCTTGTATAGAGGCTTGTGCCTCGTTTTATAAGTATCTTAAGCTTCCTCGGAGGAATGTGAAATATTGTTGAGGTATTTTAAGGTTACCTGGAATTTTCCGAAGCTCTTTAGTACAGTTTACTGCTTGATTGGAGGTTTGTGTATCGTATTTCCAGTGTTTTAAACGTCCCCAAAGGATTGTAGAGGTTTGTAGAAGTGTTTTTAAGGTTAATTAGTCTTTCTCGGAGCCGTTATATAGCACCTTTTGATTCCTAAGAGGTTGCGCGTTCGTTTATAAAGTATTTTAAGCTTCGTAAGAGTATTGTGTAGCTTTGTTGATTTATTTTAAGATTAATTACAGCTTCTCGGAGCCGTTATATAGGACTTTTTGATTCCTAAGAGGTTGCGCGTTCGTTTATAAAGTGTTTTAAGCCTCGTAAGAGTATTGTGTAGCTTTGTTGATTTATTTTAAGATTAATTACAGCTTCTCGGAGCCGTTATATAGCACGTTTTGATTCCCAAGAGTATTATATATATTAAGAGTATTGTTATATATGTTATATCAGTAATACTACTATTAGTATATATGTTATATCAGTAATACTACTATTAGTATATATGTTATATCAGTAATACTACTATTAGTATATATGTTATATCAGTAATACTACTATTAGTATAAATCAGTATAAGTATTGTTATATAAGTATAACTTTTATAATAAGTACGGACGTCTTCACTCTGCAGGACGTAGGTGTCGTTACGAAGGAACGCATCCAGAGCTGCAGGTGCGGTCGGAGCCAGCCTCATCGAGATATCGAAACGACAGGTCGGCCGAGCAGACGACGCTGCGGGATGACGACGGTAAAGTTGTCCGAAGTAAGGCTATTTAGTATCTCGGAACTGTGTTGGCAATAAAAGAGGGCAGTGCGCATGCGCTTGGAGATAGTTTCCACAAGGAAAAAACACTAATCAGGGTTGGGGGGGCGGGGCTCTCGCCCCTCCCCTCTCGAACATGTCACCTATAAGTGTCCCCAGAAAACATCGTGATTTCTCTCATATTTGAGTAGGTAGAAACCACGAAGTCACTGCAAGACGTATAGGAAGACATGCCGAGTAAGCGTGATTGTTAGCACCGCTGCGCAAGGCCTACCTGTGTAGATATTAATGTATTTCTGTCTCCTCGTGCTGAACTAGCCTTGGCGGGAATATGTCTGCTAGGCGCGAGAGGTTAAAGATGACATGCACACAGCGAAATACACATAGTACACTCTGAAAGGGACAATATGAGGGAGAGAACAACACTTACCGCTTACGATGTGAAGATTTAACAGCTGTAGAGCGAGGAAACACTCAAATAACACTGAAATAACACGTAAATAGCACAAGTCACATTGTAAACAAAGCACCGCCATACTGTATGACGTCAGCCCGTAGCCAACATATGACCACGGAACAAAAGAGCATCTTTGCCACTCTCTCTGCCTGCTCGTAGCTGTGTACTAAAGCCTTCGTTAACAGCTGATATTTTTATCGATTTTTCCGCTTCTTTACATGTGGTACGATTGTTTTTATGTTCATTTAAAGGTTTTGGAAGCGATTTATAAGAATTAAATGCTCATATAGTGCATTTTGGAGTGGTTTTAAAGTATTGGAACGTTTTTTCGAGGTTTCTGGACTGATTTGTAAGGTATTTAAGATTACAGTACCATTTTTTAGGTTGCTTTTAAGCTATGTTCTCCTTCTTTAGAGCAATTGACAACGGTTTGAAGATATTATAAGCTTCTTCTAAAGAATTGTAAGGTTATATAGGTGTTTATGGACGGGATTTAAAGGATTTTATATATTTTACAGATTTGCGGAACGATTTTATGTAACTTAATGCTTCTTTAGAGATGTTTCAATCGTTGTTTAAGTATTTTACGCTTGTTTAGAGGATATTGCAGCTGATTTAAAGGAATATATGTGTACCTAGAGCTTCTCGAAGCGTTTTTATGGCATTATTTGCTTGTATAGAGGCTTGTGCCTCGTTTTATAAGTATCTTAAGCTTCCTCGGAGGAATGTGAAATATTGTTGAGGTATTTTAAGGTTACCTGGAATTTTCCGAAGCTCTTTAGTACAGTTTACTGCTTGATTGGAGGTTTGTGTATCGTATTTCCAGTGTTTTAAACGTCCCCAAAGTATTGTAGAGGTTTGTAGAAGTGGTTTTAAGGTTAATTAGTCTTTCTCGGAGCCGTTATATAGCACTTTTTTTATTCCTAAGAGGTTGCGCGTTCGTTTATAAAGTATTTTAAGCTTCGTAAGAGTATTGTGTAGCTTTGTTGATTTATTTTAAGATTAATTACAGCTTCTCGGAGCCGTTATATAGCACGTTTTGATCCTCAAGAGGTTGTAGGTTTGTTTATAAAGTGTTTTAAGCCTCGTAAGAGTATTGTGTAGCTCTGTTGGTGTATTTTAAGATTAATTACAGCTTCTCGGAGCCGTTATATAGCACGTTTTGATCCTCAAGAGGTTGTAGGTTTGTTTATAAAGTGTTTTAAGCCTCGTAAGAGTATTGTGTAGCTTTGTTGGTGTATTTTAAGATTAATTACAGCTTCTCGGAGCCGTTTTATAGCACGTTTTGATTCCCAAGAGGTTGTAGGTTTGTTTATAAAGTGTTTTAAGCCTCGTAAGAGTATTGTGTAGCTTTGTTGATTTATTTTAAGATTAATTACAGCTTCTCGGAGCCGTTATATAGCACGTTTTGATCCTCAAGAGGTTGTAGGTTTGTTTATAAAGTGTTTTAAGCCTCGTAAGAGTATTGTGTAGCTTTGTTGATTTATTTTAAGATTAATTACAGCTTCTCGGAGCCGTTATATAGCACGTTTTGATTCCCAAGAGGTTGTAGGTTTGCTTATCAAGTGTTTTAAGCTTCGTAAGAGTATTGTGTAGCTTTGTTGATTTATTTTAAGATTAACTACAGCTTCTCGGAGCCGTTATATAGCACGTTTTGATCCTCAAGAGGTTGTAGGTTTGTTTATAAAGTGTTTTAAGCCTCGTAAGAGTATTGTGTAGCTTTGTTTGTGTATTTTAAGATTAATTACAGCTTCTCGGAGCCGTTATATAGCACGTTTTGATTCCCAAGAGGTTGTAGGTTTGTTTATAAAGTGTTTTAAGCCTCGTAAGAGTATTGTGTAGCTCTGTTGGTGTATTTTAAGATTAATTACAGCTTCTCGGAGCCGTTATATAGCACGTTTTGAATCCCAAGAGGTTGTAGGTTTGTTTATAAAGTGTTTTAAGCCTCGTAAGAGTATTGTGTAGCTTTGTTGGTGTATTTTAAGATTAATTACAGCTTCTCGGAGCCGTTATATAGCACGTTTTGATTCCCAAGAGGTTGTAGGTTTGTTTATAAAGTGTTTTAAGCCTCGTAAGAGTATTGTGTAGCTCTGTTGGTGTATTTTAAGATTAATTACAGCTTCTCGGAGCCGTTATATAGCACGTTTTGATTCCCAAGAGGTTGTAGGTTTGTTTATAAAGTGTTTTAAGCCTCGTAAGAGTATTGTGTAGCTCTGTTGGTGTATTTTAAGATTAATTACAGCTTCTCGGAGCCGTTATATAGCACGTTTTGATTCCCAAGAGGTTGTAGGTTTGTTTATAAAGTGTTTTAAGCCTCGTAAGAGTATTGTGTAGCTCTGTTGGTGTATTTTAAGATTAATTACAGCTTCTCGGAGCCGTTATATAGCACGTTTTGATTCCCAAGAGTATTATATATATTAAGAGTATTGTTATATATGTTATATCAGTAATACTACTATTAGTATATATGTTATATCAGTAATACTACTATTAGTATATATGTTATATCAGTAATACTACTATTAGTATATATGTTATATCAGTAATACTACTATTAGTATAAATCAGTATAAGTATTGTTATATAAGTATAACTTTTATAATAAGTACGGACGTCTTCACTCTGCAGGACGTAGGTGTCGTTACGAAGGAACGCATCCAGAGCTGCAGGTGCGGTCGGAGCCAGCCTCATCGAGATATCGAAACGACAGGTCGGCCGAGCAGACGACGCTGCGGGATGACGACGGTAAAGTTGTCCGAGGTAAGGCTATTTAGTATCTCGGAACTGTGTTGGCAATAAAAGAGGGCAGTGCGCATGCGCTTGGAGATAGTTTCCACAAGGAAAAAACACTAATCAGGGTTGGGGGGGCGGGGCTCTCGCCCCTCCCCTCTCGAACATGTCACCTATAAGTGTCCCCAGAAAACATCGTGATTTCTCTCATATTTGAGTAGGTAGAAACCACGAAGTCACTGCAAGACGTATAGGAAGACATGCCGAGTAAGCGTGATTGTTAGCACCGCTGCGCAAGGCCTACCTGTGTAGATATTAATGTATTTCTGTCTCCTCGTGCTGAACTAGCCTTGGCGGGAATATGTCTGCTAGGCGCGAGAGGTTAAAGATGACATGCACACAGCGAAATACACATAGTACACTCTGAAAGGGACAATATGAGGGAGAGAACAACACTTACCGCTTACGATGTGAAGATTTAACAGCTGTAGAGCGAGGAAACACTCAAATAACACTGAAATAACACGTAAATAGCACAAGTCACATTGTAAACAAAGCACCGCCATACTGTATGACGTCAGCCCGTAGCCAACATATGACCACGGAACAAAAGAGCATCTTTGCCACTCTCTCTGCCTGCTCGTAGCTGTGTACTAAAGCCTTCGTTAACAGCTGATATTTTTATCGATTTTTCCGCTTCTTTACATGTGGTACGATTGTTTTTATGTTCATTTAAAGGTTTTGGAAGCGATTTATAAGAATTAAATGCTCATATAGTGCATTTTGGAGTGGTTTTAAAGTATTGGAACGTTTTTTCGAGGTGTCTGGACTGATTTGTAAGGTATTTAACTTTACAGTACCATTTTTTAGGTTGCTTTTAAGCTATGTTCTCCTTCTTTAGAGCAATTGACAACGGTTTGAAGATATTATAAGCTTCTTCTAAAGAATTGTAAGGTTATATAGGTGTTTATGGACGGGATTTAAAGGATTTTATATATTTTACAGATTTGCGGAACGATTTTATGTAACTTAATGCTTCTTTAGAGATGTTTCAATCGTTGTTTAAGTATTTTACGCTTGTTTAGAGGATATTGCAGCTGATTTAAAGGAATATATGTGTACCTAGAGCTTCTCGAAGCGTTTTTATGGCATTATTTGCTTGTATAGAGGCTTGTGCCTCGTTTTATAAGTATCTTAAGCTTCCTCGGAGGAATGTGAAATATTGTTGAGGTATTTTAAGGTTACCTGGAATTTTCCGAAGCTCTTTAGTACAGTTTACTGCTTGATTGGAGGTTTGTGTATCGTATTTCCAGTGTTTTAAACGTCCCCAAAGGATTGTAGAGGTTTGTAGAAGTGTTTTTAAGGTTAATTAGTCTTTCTCGGAGCCGTTATATAGCACCTTTTGATTCCTAAGAGGTTGCGCGTTCGTTTATAAAGTATTTTAAGCTTCGTAAGAGTATTGTGTAGCTTTGTTGATTTATTTTAAGATTAATTACAGCTTCTCGGAGCCGTTATATAGGACTTTTTGATTCCTAAGAGGTTGCGCGTTCGTTTATAAAGTGTTTTAAGCCTCGTAAGAGTATTGTGTAGCTTTGTTGATTTATTTTAAGATTAATTACAGCTTCTCGGAGCCGTTATATAGCACGTTTTGATTCCCAAGAGTATTATATATATTAAGAGTATTGTTATATATGTTATATCAGTAATACTACTATTAGTATATATGTTATATCAGTAATACTACTATTAGTATATATGTTATATCAGTAATACTACTATTAGTATATATGTTATATCAGTAATACTACTATTAGTATAAATCAGTATAAGTATTGTTATATAAGTATAACTTTTATAATAAGTACGGACGTCTTCACTCTGCAGGACGTAGGTGTCGTTACGAAGGAACGCATCCAGAGCTGCAGGTGCGGTCGGAGCCAGCCTCATCGAGATATCGAAACGACAGGTCGGCCGAGCAGACGACGCTGCGGGATGACGACGGTAAAGTTGTCCGAAGTAAGGCTATTTAGTATCTCGGAACTGTGTTGGCAATAAAAGAGGGCAGTGCGCATGCGCTTGGAGATAGTTTCCACAAGGAAAAAACACTAATCAGGGTTGGGGGGGCGGGGCTCTCGCCCCTCCCCTCTCGAACATGTCACCTATAAGTGTCCCCAGAAAACATCGTGATTTCTCTCATATTTGAGTAGGTAGAAACCACGAAGTCACTGCAAGACGTATAGGAAGACATGCCGAGTAAGCGTGATTGTTAGCACCGCTGCGCAAGGCCTACCTGTGTAGATATTAATGTATTTCTGTCTCCTCGTGCTGAACTAGCCTTGGCGGGAATATGTCTGCTAGGCGCGAGAGGTTAAAGATGACATGCACACAGCGAAATACACATAGTACACTCTGAAAGGGACAATATGAGGGAGAGAACAACACTTACCGCTTACGATGTGAAGATTTAACAGCTGTAGAGCGAGGAAACACTCAAATAACACTGAAATAACACGTAAATAGCACAAGTCACATTGTAAACAAAGCACCGCCATACTGTATGACGTCAGCCCGTAGCCAACATATGACCACGGAACAAAAGAGCATCTTTGCCACTCTCTCTGCCTGCTCGTAGCTGTGTACTAAAGCCTTCGTTAACAGCTGATATTTTTATCGATTTTTCCGCTTCTTTACATGTGGTACGATTGTTTTTATGTTCATTTAAAGGTTTTGGAAGCGATTTATAAGAATTAAATGCTCATATAGTGCATTTTGGAGTGGTTTTAAAGTATTGGAACGTTTTTTCGAGGTTTCTGGACTGATTTGTAAGGTATTTAAGATTACAGTACCATTTTTTAGGTTGCTTTTAAGCTATGTTCTCCTTCTTTAGAGCAATTGACAACGGTTTGAAGATATTATAAGCTTCTTCTAAAGAATTGTAAGGTTATATAGGTGTTTATGGACGGGATTTAAAGGATTTTATATATTTTACAGATTTGCGGAACGATTTTATGTAACTTAATGCTTCTTTAGAGATGTTTCAATCGTTGTTTAAGTATTTTACGCTTGTTTAGAGGATATTGCAGCTGATTTAAAGGAATATATGTGTACCTAGAGCTTCTCGAAGCGTTTTTATGGCATTATTTGCTTGTATAGAGGCTTGTGCCTCGTTTTATAAGTATCTTAAGCTTCCTCGGAGGAATGTGAAATATTGTTGAGGTATTTTAAGGTTACCTGGAATTTTCCGAAGCTCTTTAGTACAGTTTACTGCTTGATTGGAGGTTTGTGTATCGTATTTCCAGTGTTTTAAACGTCCCCAAAGTATTGTAGAGGTTTGTAGAAGTGGTTTTAAGGTTAATTAGTCTTTCTCGGAGCCGTTATATAGCACTTTTTTTATTCCTAAGAGGTTGCGCGTTCGTTTATAAAGTATTTTAAGCTTCGTAAGAGTATTGTGTAGCTTTGTTGATTTATTTTAAGATTAATTACAGCTTCTCGGAGCCGTTATATAGCACGTTTTGATCCTCAAGAGGTTGTAGGTTTGTTTATAAAGTGTTTTAAGCCTCGTAAGAGTATTGTGTAGCTCTGTTGGTGTATTTTAAGATTAATTACAGCTTCTCGGAGCCGTTATATAGCACGTTTTGATCCTCAAGAGGTTGTAGGTTTGTTTATAAAGTGTTTTAAGCCTCGTAAGAGTATTGTGTAGCTTTGTTGGTGTATTTTAAGATTAATTACAGCTTCTCGGAGCCGTTTTATAGCACGTTTTGATTCCCAAGAGGTTGTAGGTTTGTTTATAAAGTGTTTTAAGCCTCGTAAGAGTATTGTGTAGCTTTGTTGATTTATTTTAAGATTAATTACAGCTTCTCGGAGCCGTTATATAGCACGTTTTGATCCTCAAGAGGTTGTAGGTTTGTTTATAAAGTGTTTTAAGCCTCGTAAGAGTATTGTGTAGCTTTGTTGATTTATTTTAAGATTAATTACAGCTTCTCGGAGCCGTTATATAGCACGTTTTGATTCCCAAGAGGTTGTAGGTTTGCTTATCAAGTGTTTTAAGCTTCGTAAGAGTATTGTGTAGCTTTGTTGATTTATTTTAAGATTAACTACAGCTTCTCGGAGCCGTTATATAGCACGTTTTGATCCTCAAGAGGTTGTAGGTTTGTTTATAAAGTGTTTTAAGCCTCGTAAGAGTATTGTGTAGCTTTGTTTGTGTATTTTAAGATTAATTACAGCTTCTCGGAGCCGTTATATAGCACGTTTTGATTCCCAAGAGGTTGTAGGTTTGTTTATAAAGTGTTTTAAGCCTCGTAAGAGTATTGTGTAGCTCTGTTGGTGTATTTTAAGATTAATTACAGCTTCTCGGAGCCGTTATATAGCACGTTTTGAATCCCAAGAGGTTGTAGGTTTGTTTATAAAGTGTTTTAAGCCTCGTAAGAGTATTGTGTAGCTTTGTTGGTGTATTTTAAGATTAATTACAGCTTCTCGGAGCCGTTATATAGCACGTTTTGATTCCCAAGAGGTTGTAGGTTTGTTTATAAAGTGTTTTAAGCCTCGTAAGAGTATTGTGTAGCTCTGTTGGTGTATTTTAAGATTAATTACAGCTTCTCGGAGCCGTTATATAGCACGTTTTGATTCCCAAGAGGTTGTAGGTTTGTTTATAAAGTGTTTTAAGCCTCGTAAGAGTATTGTGTAGCTCTGTTGGTGTATTTTAAGATTAATTACAGCTTCTCGGAGCCGTTATATAGCACGTTTTGATTCCCAAGAGGTTGTAGGTTTGTTTATAAAGTGTTTTAAGCCTCGTAAGAGTATTGTGTAGCTCTGTTGGTGTATTTTAAGATTAATTACAGCTTCTCGGAGCCGTTATATAGCACGTTTTGATTCCCAAGAGGTTGTAGGTTTGCTTATAAAGTGTTTTAAGCCTCGTAAGAGTATTGTGTAGCTTTGTTGGTGTATTTTAAGATTAATTACAGCTTCTCGGAGCCGTTATATAGCACGTTTTGATTCCCAAGAGGTTGTAGGTTTGTTTATAAAGTGTTTTAAGCCTCGTAAGAGTATTGTGTAGCTTTGTTGGTGTATTTTAAGATTAATTACAGCTTCTCGGAGCCGTTATATAGAACGTTTTGATTCCCAAGAGGTTGTAGGTTTGTTTATAAAGTGTTTTAAGCCTCGTAAGAGTATTGTGTAGCTTTGTTGGTGTATTTTAAGATTAATTACAGCTTCTCGGAGCCGTTATATAGCACGTTTTGATTCCCAAGAGGTTGTAGGTTTGTTTATAAAGTGTTTTAAGCCTCGTAAGAGTATTGTGTAGCTTTGTTGATTTATTTTAAGATTAATTACAGCTTCTCGGAGCCGTTATATAGCACGTTTTGATTCCCAAGAGGTTGTAGGTTTGTTTATAAAGTGTTTTAAGCCTCGTAAGAGTATTGTGTAGCTTTGTTGATTTATTTTAAAATTAATTACAGCTTCTCGGAGCCGTTATATAGCACGTTTTGATTCCCAAGAGGTTGTAGGTTTGTTTATAAAGTGTTTTAAGCCTCGTAAGAGTATTGTGTAGCTTTGTTGGTGTATTTTAAGATTAATTACAGCTTCTCGGAGCCGTTATATAGCACGTTTTGATTCCCAAGAGGTTGTAGGTTTGTTTATAAAGTGTTTTAAGCCTCGTAAGAGTATTGTGTAGCTTTGTTGGTGTATTTTAAGATTAATTACAGCTTCTCGGAGCCGTTATATAGCACGTTTTGATTCCCAAGAGGTTGTAGGTTTGTTTATAAAGTGTTTTAAGCCTCGTAAGAGTATTGTGTAGCTTTGTTGGTGTATTTTAAGATTAATTACAGCTTCTCGGAGCCGTTATATAGCACGTTTTGATTCCCAAGAGGTTGTAGGTTTGTTTATAAAGTGTTTTAAGCCTCGTAAGAGTATTGTGTAGCTTTGTTGGTGTATTTTAAGATTAATTACAGCTTCTCGGAGCCGTTATATAGCACGTTTTGATTCCCAAGAGGTTGTAGGTTTGTTTATAAAGTGTTTTAAGCCTCGTAAGAGTATTGTGTAGCTTTGTTGGTGTATTTTAAGATTAATTACAGCTTCTCGGAGCCGTTATATAGCACGTTTTGATTCCCAAGAGTATTATATATATTAAGAGTATTGTTATATATGTTATATCAGTAATACTACTATTAGTATATATGTTATATCAGTAATACTACTATTAGTATATATGTTATATCAGTAATACTACTATTAGTATATATGTTATATCTAGTAATACTACTATTAGTATATATGTTATATCTAGTAATACTACTATTAGTATATATGTTATATCTAGTAATACTACTATTAGTATATATGTTATATCAGTAATACTACTATTAGTATATATGTTATATCAGTAATACTACTATTAGTATATATGTTATATCAGTAATACTACTATTAGTATATATGTTATATCTAGTAATACTACTATTAGTATATATGTTATATCTAGTAATACTACTATTAGTATATATGTTATATCTAGTAATACTACTATTAGTATATATGTTATATCTAGTAATACTACTATTAGTATATATGTTATATCAGTAATACTACTATTAGTATATATGTTATATCAGTAATACTACTATTAGTATATATGTTATATCAGTAATACTACTATTAGTATATATGTTATATCTAGTAATACTACTATTAGTATATATGTTATATCAGTAATACTACTATTAGTATATATGTTATATCTAGTAATACTACTATTAGTATATATGTTATATCTAGTAATACTACTATTAGTATATATGTTATATCAGTAATACTACTATTAGTATATATGTTATATAAGTATAACTTTTATAATAAGTACGGACGTCTTCACTCTGCAGGACGTAGGTGTCGTTACGAAGGAACGCATCCAGAGCTGCAGGTGCGGTCGGAGCCAGCCTCATCGAGATATCGAAACGACAGGTCGGCCGAGCAGACGACGCTGCGGGATGACGACGGTAAAGTTGTCCGAGGTAAGGCTATTTAGTATCTCGGAACTGTGTTGGCAATAAAAGAGGGCAGTGCGCATGCGCTTGGAGATAGTTTCCACAAGGAAAAAACACTAATCAGGGTTGGGGGGGCGGGGCTCTCGCCCCTCCTCTCTCGAACATGTCACCTATAAGTGTCCCCAGAAAACATCGTGATTTCTCTCATATTTGAGTAGGTAGAAACCACGAAGTCACTGCAAGACGTATAGGAAGACATGCCGAGTAAGCGTGATTGTTAGCACCGCTGCGCAAGGCCTACCTGTGTAGATATTAATGTATTTCTGTCTCCTCGTGCTGAACTAGCCTTGGCGGGAATATGTCTGCTAGGCGCGAGAGGTTAAAGATGACATGCACACAGCGAAATACACATAGTACACTCTGAAAGGGACAATATGAGGGAGAGAACAACACTTACCGCTTACGATGTGAAGATTTAACAGCTGTAGAGCGAGGAAACACTCAAATAACACTGAAATAGCACGTAAATAGCACAAGTCACATTGTAAACAAAGCACCGCCATACTGTATGACGTCAGCCCGTAGCCAACATATGACCACGGAACAAAAGAGCATCTTTGCCACTCTCTCTGCCTGCTCGTAGCTGTGTACTAAAGCCTTCGTTAACAGCTGATATTTTTATCGATTTTTCCGCTTCTTTACATGTGGTACGATTGGTTTTATGTTCATTTAAAGGTTTTGGAAGCGATTTATAAGAATTAAATGCTCATATAGTGCATTTTGGAGTGGTTTTAAAGTATTGGAACGTTTTTTCGAGGTTTCTGGACTGATTTGTAAGGTATTTAAGTTTACAGTACCATTTTTTAGGTTGCTTTTAAGCTATGTTCTCCTTCTTTAGAGCAATTGACAACGGTTTGAAGATATTATAAGCTTCTTCTAAAGAATTGTAAGGTTATATAGGTGTTTATGGACGGGATTTAAAGGATTTTATATATTTTACAGATTTGCGGAACGATTTTATGTAACTTAATGCTTCTTTAGAGATGTTTCAATCGTTGTTTAAGTATTTTACGCTTGTTTAGAGGATATTGCAGCTGATTTAAAGGAATATATGTGTACCTAGAGCTTCTCGAAGCGTTTTTATGGCATTATTTGCTTGTATGGAGGCTTGTGCCTCGTTTTATAAGTATCTTAAGCTTCCTCGGAGGAATGTGAAATATTGTTGAGGTATTTTAAGGTTACCTGGAATTTTCCGAAGCTCTTTAGTACAGTTTACTGCTTGATTGGAGGTTTGTGTATCGTATTTCCAGTGTTTTAAACGTCCCCAAAGGATTGTAGAGGTTTGTAGAAGTGTTTTTAAGGTTAATTAGTCTTTCTCGGAGCCGTTATATAGCACATTTTGATTCCTAAGAGGTTGCGCGTTCGTTTATAAAGTATTTTAAGCTTCGTAAGAGTATTGTGTAGCTTTGTTGATTTATTTTAAGATTAATTACAGCTTCTCGGAGCCGTTATATAGCACGTTTTGATCCTCAAGAGGTTGTAGGTTTGTTTATAAAGTGTTTTAAGCCTCGTAAGAGTATTGTGTAGCTTTGTTGGTGTATTTTAAGATTAATTACAGCTTCTCGGAGCCGTTATATAGCACGTTTTGATTCCCAAGAGGTTGTAGGTTTGTTTATAAAGTATTTTAAGCTTCGTAAGAGTATTGTGTAGCTTTGTTGCTGTATTTTAAGATTAATTACAGCTTCTCGGAGCCGTTATATAGCACGTTTTGATTCCCAAGAGGTTGTAGGTTTGTTTAAAAAGTATTTTAAGCTTCGTAAGAGTATTGTGTAGCTTTGTTGGTGTATTTTAAGATTAATTACAGCTTCTCGGAGCCGTTATATAGCACGTTTTGATTCCCAAGAGGTTGTAGGTTTGTTTATAAGGTATTTTAAGCTTCGTAAGAGTATTGTGTAGCTTTGTTGCTGTATTTTAAGATTAATTACAGCTTCTCGGAGCCGTTATATAGCACGTTTTGATTCCCAAGAGGTTGTAGGTTTGTTTATAAAGTATTTTAAGCTTCGTAAGAGTATTGTGTAGCTTTGTTGGTGTATTTTAAGATTAATTACAGCTTCTCGGAGCCGTTATATAGCACGTTTTGATTCCCAAGAGGTTGTAGGTTTGTTTATAAAGTGTTTTAAGCCACGTAAGAGTATTGTGTAGCTTTGTTGGTGTATTTTAAGATTAATTACAGCTTCTCGGAGCCGTTATATAGCACGTTTTGATTCCCAAGAGGTTGTAGGTTTGTTTATAAAGTGTTTTAAGCCTCGTAAGAGTATTGTGTAGCTTTGTTGGTATATTTTAAGATTAATTACAGCTTCTCGGAGCCGTTATATAGCACGTTTTGATTCCCAAGAGGTTGTAGGTTTGTTTATAAAGTGTTTTAAGCCTCGTAAGAGTATTGTGTAGCTTTGTTGGTGTATTTTAAGATTAATTACAGCTTCTCGGAGCCGTTATATAGCACGTTTTGATTCCCAAGAGGTTGTAGGTTTGTTTATAAAGTGTTTTAAGCCTCGTAAGAGTATTGTGTAGCTTTGTTGGTGTATTTTAAGATTAATTACAGCTTCTCGGAGCCGTTATATAGCACGTTTTGATTCCCAAGAGGTTGTAGGTTTGTTTATAAAGTATTTTAAGCTTCGTAAGAGTATTGTGTAGCTTTGTTGGTGTATTTTAAGATTAATTACAGCTTCTCGGAGCCGTTATATAGCACGTTTTGATTCCCAAGAGGTTGTAGGTTTGTTTATAAAGTGTTTTAAGCCTCGTAAGAGTATTGTGTAGCTTTGTTGGTGTATTTTAAGATTAATTACAGCTTCTCGGAGCCGTTATATAGCACGTTTTGATCCTCAAGAGGTTGTAGGTTTGTTTATAAAGTGTTTTAAGCCTCGTAAGAGTATTGTGTAGCTTTGTTGGTGTATTTTAAGATTAATTACAGCTTCTCGGAGCCGTTATATAGCACGTTTTGATTCCCAAGAGGTTGTAGGTTTGTTTATAAAGTATTTTAAGCTTCGTAAGAGTATTGTGTAGCTTTGTTGGTGTATTTTAAGATTAATTACAGCTTCTCGGAGCCGTTATATAGCACGTTTTGATCCTCAAGAGGTTGTAGGTTTGTTTATAAAGTGTTTTAAGCCTCGTAAGAGTATTGTGTAGCTTTGTTGGTGTATTTTAAGATTAATTACAGCTTCTCGGAGCCGTTATATAGCACGTTTTGATTCCCAAGAGGTTGTAGGTTTGTTTATAAAGTGTTTTAAGCCTTGTAAGAGTATTGTGTAGCTTTGTTGGTGTATTTGAAGATTAATTACAGCTTCTCGGAGCCGTTATATAGCACGTTTTGATTCCCAAGAGTATTATATATATTAAGAGTATTGTTATATATGTTATATCTAGTAATACTACTATTAGTATATATGTTATATCAGTAATACTACTATTAGTATATATGTTATATCTAGTAATACTACTATTAGTATATATGTTATATCTAGTAATACTACTATTAGTATATATGTTATATCTAGTAATACTACTATTAGTATATATGTTATATCTAGTAATACTACTATTAGTATATATGTTATATCAGTAATACTACTATTAGTATATATGTTATATCTAGTAATACTACTATTAGTATATATGTTATATCTAGTAATACTACTATTAGTATATATGTTATATCAGTAATACTACTATTAGTATATATGTTATATCTAGTAATACTACTATTAGTATATATGTTATATCTAGTAATACTACTATTAGTATATATGTTATATCTAGTAATACTACTATTAGTATATATGTTATATCAGTAATACTACTATTAGTATATATGTTATATCTAGTAATACTACTATTAGTATATATGTTATATCAGTAATACTACTATTAGTATATATGTTATATCAGTAATACTACTATTAGTATATATGTTATATCTAGTAATACTACTATTAGTATATATGTTATATCAGTAATACTACTATTAGTATATATGTTATATCAGTAATACTACTATTAGTATATATGTTATATCAGTAATACTACTATTAGTATATATGTTATATCAGTAATACTACTATTAGTATATATGTTATATCAGTAATACTACTATTAGTATATATGTTATATCAGTAATACTACTATTAGTATATATGTTATATCTAGTAATACTACTATTAGTATATATGTTATATCAGTAATACTACTATTAGTATATATGTTATATCTAGTAATACTACTATTAGTATATATGTTATATCTAGTAATACTACTATTAGTATATATGTTATATCTAGTAATACTACTATTAGTATATATGTTATATCTAGTAATACTACTATTAGTATATATGTTATATCTAGTAATACTACTATTAGTATATATGTTATATCTAGTAATACTACTATTAGTATATATGTTATATCTAGTAATACTACTATTAGTATATATGTTATATCAGTAATACTACTATTAGTATATATGTTATATCTAGTAATACTACTATTAGTATATATGTTATATCTAGTAATACTACTATTAGTATATATGTTATATCTAGTAATACTACTATTAGTATATATGTTATATCAGTAATACTACTATTAGTATATATGTTATATCAGTAATACTACTATTAGTATATATGTTATATCAGTAATACTACTATTAGTATATATGTTATATCAGTAATACTACTATTAGTATATATGTTATATCAGTAATACTACTATTAGTATATATGTTATATCAGTAATACTACTATTAGTATATATGTTATATCAGTAATACTACTATTAGTATATATGTTATATCAGTAATACTACTATTAGTATATATGTTATATCTAGTAATACTACTATTAGTATATATGTTATATCTAGTAATACTACTATTAGTATATATGTTATATCAGTAATACTACTATTAGTATATATGTTATATCTAGTAATACTACTATTAGTATATATGTTATATCTAGTAATACTACTATTAGTATATATGTTATATCAGTAATACTACTATTAGTATATATGTTATATCAGTAATACTACTATTAGTATATATGTTATATCTAGTAATACTACTATTAGTATATATGTTATATCAGTAATACTACTATTAGTATATATGTTATATCAGTAATACTACTATTAGTATATATGTTATATCAGTAATACTACTATTAGTATATATGTTATATCTAGTAATACTACTATTAGTATATATGTTATATCAGTAATACTACTATTAGTATATATGTTATATCTAGTAATACTACTATTAGTATATATGTTATATCTAGTAATACTACTATTAGTATATATGTTATATCTAGTAATACTACTATTAGTATATATGTTATATCAGTAATACTACTATTAGTATATATGTTATATCTAGTAATACTACTATTAGTATATATGTTATATCTAGTAATACTACTATTAGTATATATGTTATATCAGTAATACTACTATTAGTATATATGTTATATCAGTAATACTACTATTAGTATATATGTTATATCAGTAATACTACTATTAGTATATATGTTATATCAGTAATACTACTATTAGTATATATGTTATATCAGTAATACTACTATTAGTATATATGTTATATCAGTAATACTACTATTAGTATATATGTTATATCAGTAATACTACTATTAGTATATATGTTATATCAGTAATACTACTATTAGTATATATGTTATATCAGTAATACTACTATTAGTATATATGTTATATCTAGTAATACTACTATTAGTATATATGTTATATCTAGTAATACTACTATTAGTATATATGTTATATCAGTAATACTACTATTAGTATATATGTTATATCTAGTAATACTACTATTAGTATATATGTTATATCTAGTAATACTACTATTAGTATATATGTTATATCAGTAATACTACTATTAGTATATATGTTATATCAGTAATACTACTATTAGTATATATGTTATATCTAGTAATACTACTATTAGTATATATGTTATATCAGTAATACTACTATTAGTATATATGTTATATCAGTAATACTACTATTAGTATATATGTTATATCAGTAATACTACTATTAGTATATATGTTATATCTAGTAATACTACTATTAGTATATATGTTATATCTAGTAATACTACTATTAGTATATATGTTATATCTAGTAATACTACTATTAGTATATATGTTATATCTAGTAATACTACTATTAGTATATATGTTATATCTAGTAATACTACTATTAGTATATATGTTATATCAGTAATACTACTATTAGTATATATGTTATATCTAGTAATACTACTATTAGTATATATGTTATATCAGTAATACTACTATTAGTATATATGTTATATCAGTAATACTACTATTAGTATATATGTTATATCTAGTAATACTACTATTAGTATATATGTTATATCTAGTAATACTACTATTAGTATATATGTTATATCTAGTAATACTACTATTAGTATATATGTTATATCAGTAATACTACTATTAGTATATATGTTATATCTAGTAATACTACTATTAGTATATATGTTATATCAGTAATACTACTATTAGTATATATGTTATATCAGTAATACTACTATTAGTATATATGTTATATCTAGTAATACTACTATTAGTATATATGTTATATCAGTAATACTACTATTAGTATATATGTTATATCAGTAATACTACTATTAGTATATATGTTATATCAGTAATACTACTATTAGTATATATGTTATATCTAGTAATACTACTATTAGTATATATGTTATATCTAGTAATACTACTATTAGTATATATGTTATATCAGTAATACTACTATTAGTATATATGTTATATCTAGTAATACTACTATTAGTATATATGTTATATCAGTAATACTACTATTAGTATATATGTTATATCTAGTAATACTACTATTAGTATATATGTTATATCAGTAATACTACTATTAGTATATATGTTATATCTAGTAATACTACTATTAGTATATATGTTATATCAGTAATACTACTATTAGTATATATGTTATATCTAGTAATACTACTATTAGTATATATGTTATATCAGTAATACTACTATTAGTATATATGTTATATCAGTAATACTACTATTAGTATATATGTTATATCTAGTAATACTACTATTAGTATATATGTTATATCTAGTAATACTACTATTAGTATATATGTTATATCAGTAATACTACTATTAGTATATATGTTATATCAGTAATACTACTATTAGTATATATGTTATATCAGTAATACTACTATTAGTATATATGTTATATCAGTAATACTACTATTAGTATATATGTTATATCTAGTAATACTACTATTAGTATATATGTTATATCTAGTAATACTACTATTAGTATATATGTTATATCAGTAATACTACTATTAGTATATATGTTATATCAGTAATACTACTATTAGTATATATGTTATATCTAGTAATACTACTATTAGTATATATGTTATATCTAGTAATACTACTATTAGTATATATGTTATATCTAGTAATACTACTATTAGTATATATGTTATATCAGTAATACTACTATTAGTATATATGTTATATCTAGTAATACTACTATTAGTATATATGTTATATCAGTAATACTACTATTAGTATATATGTTATATCAGTAATACTACTATTAGTATATATGTTATATCTAGTAATACTACTATTAGTATATATGTTATATCTAGTAATACTACTATTAGTATATATGTTATATCTAGTAATACTACTATTAGTATATATGTTATATCTAGTAATACTACTATTAGTATATATGTTATATCTAGTAATACTACTATTAGTATATATGTTATATCAGTAATACTACTATTAGTATATATGTTATATCAGTAATACTACTATTAGTATATATGTTATATCAGTAATACTACTATTAGTATATATGTTATATCAGTAATACTACTATTAGTATATATGTTATATCTAGTAATACTACTATTAGTATATATGTTATATCTAGTAATACTACTATTAGTATATATGTTATATCTAGTAATACTACTATTAGTATATATGTTATATCTAGTAATACTACTATTAGTATATATGTTATATCTAGTAATACTACTATTAGTATATATGTTATATCTAGTAATACTACTATTAGTATATATGTTATATCTAGTAATACTACTATTAGTATATATGTTATATCTAGTAATACTACTATTAGTATATATGTTATATCAGTAATACTACTATTAGTATATATGTTATATCAGTAATACTACTATTAGTATATATGTTATATCTAGTAATACTACTATTAGTATATATGTTATATCAGTAATACTACTATTAGTATATATGTTATATCAGTAATACTACTATTAGTATATATGTTATATCTAGTAATACTACTATTAGTATATATGTTATATCAGTAATACTACTATTAGTATATATGTTATATCTAGTAATACTACTATTAGTATATATGTTATATCAGTAATACTACTATTAGTATATATGTTATATCTAGTAATACTACTATTAGTATATATGTTATATCAGTAATACTACTATTAGTATATATGTTATATCAGTAATACTACTATTAGTATATATGTTATATCTAGTAATACTACTATTAGTATATATGTTATATCAGTAATACTACTATTAGTATATATGTTATATCAGTAATACTACTATTAGTATATATGTTATATCTAGTAATACTACTATTAGTATATATGTTATATCAGTAATACTACTATTAGTATATATGTTATATCAGTAATACTACTATTAGTATATATGTTATATCTAGTAATACTACTATTAGTATATATGTTATATCAGTAATACTACTATTAGTATATATGTTATATCTAGTAATACTACTATTAGTATATATGTTATATCAGTAATACTACTATTAGTATATATGTTATATCTAGTAATACTACTATTAGTATATATGTTATATCAGTAATACTACTATTAGTATATATGTTATATCAGTAATACTACTATTAGTATATATGTTATATCAGTAATACTACTATTAGTATATATGTTATATCAGTAATACTACTATTAGTATATATGTTATATCAGTAATACTACTATTAGTATATATGTTATATCAGTAATACTACTATTAGTATATATGTTATATCAGTAATACTACTATTAGTATATATGTTATATCAGTAATACTACTATTAGTATATATGTTATATCAGTAATACTACTATTAGTATATATGTTATATCAGTAATACTACTATTAGTATATATGTTATATCAGTAATACTACTATTAGTATATATGTTATATCAGTAATACTACTATTAGTATATATGTTATATCTAGTAATACTACTATTAGTATATATGTTATATCAGTAATACTACTATTAGTATATATGTTATATCAGTAATACTACTATTAGTATATATGTTATATCTAGTAATACTACTATTAGTATATATGTTATATCTAGTAATACTACTATTAGTATATATGTTATATCTAGTAATACTACTATTAGTATATATGTTATATCAGTAATACTACTATTAGTATATATGTTATATCTAGTAATACTACTATTAGTATATATGTTATATCTAGTAATACTACTATTAGTATATATGTTATATCAGTAATACTACTATTAGTATATATGTTATATCAGTAATACTACTATTAGTATATATGTTATATCAGTAATACTACTATTAGTATATATGTTATATCTAGTAATACTACTATTAGTATATATGTTATATCAGTAATACTACTATTAGTATATATGTTATATCTAGTAATACTACTATTAGTATATATGTTATATCAGTAATACTACTATTAGTATATATGTTATATCAGTAATACTACTATTAGTATATATGTTATATCTAGTAATACTACTATTAGTATATATGTTATATCAGTAATACTACTATTAGTATATATGTTATATCAGTAATACTACTATTAGTATATATGTTATATCAGTAATACTACTATTAGTATATATGTTATATCTAGTAATACTACTATTAGTATATATGTTATATCTAGTAATACTACTATTAGTATATATGTTATATCTAGTAATACTACTATTAGTATATATGTTATATCTAGTAATACTACTATTAGTATATATGTTATATCAGTAATACTACTATTAGTATATATGTTATATCTAGTAATACTACTATTAGTATATATGTTATATCAGTAATACTACTATTAGTATATATGTTATATCTAGTAATACTACTATTAGTATATATGTTATATCAGTAATACTACTATTAGTATATATGTTATATCAGTAATACTACTATTAGTATATATGTTATATCTAGTAATACTACTATTAGTATATATGTTATATCTAGTAATACTACTATTAGTATATATGTTATATCAGTAATACTACTATTAGTATATATGTTATATCTAGTAATACTACTATTAGTATATATGTTATATCAGTAATACTACTATTAGTATATATGTTATATCAGTAATACTACTATTAGTATATATGTTATATCTAGTAATACTACTATTAGTATATATGTTATATCTAGTAATACTACTATTAGTATATATGTTATATCTAGTAATACTACTATTAGTATATATGTTATATCTAGTAATACTACTATTAGTATATATGTTATATCTAGTAATACTACTATTAGTATATATGTTATATCTAGTAATACTACTATTAGTATATATGTTATATCTAGTAATACTACTATTAGTATATATGTTATATCTAGTAATACTACTATTAGTATATATGTTATATCTAGTAATACTACTATTAGTATATATGTTATATCTAGTAATACTACTATTAGTATATATGTTATATCAGTAATACTACTATTAGTATATATGTTATATCAGTAATACTACTATTAGTATATATGTTATATCAGTAATACTACTATTAGTATATATGTTATATCAGTAATACTACTATTAGTATATATGTTATATCAGTAATACTACTATTAGTATATATGTTATATCTAGTAATACTACTATTAGTATATATGTTATATCTAGTAATACTACTATTAGTATATATGTTATATCTAGTAATACTACTATTAGTATATATGTTATATCTAGTAATACTACTATTAGTATATATGTTATATCTAGTAATACTACTATTAGTATATATGTTATATCAGTAATACTACTATTAGTATATATGTTATATCAGTAATACTACTATTAGTATATATGTTATATCAGTAATACTACTATTAGTATATATGTTATATCTAGTAATACTACTATTAGTATATATGTTATATCAGTAATACTACTATTAGTATATATGTTATATCTAGTAATACTACTATTAGTATATATGTTATATCTAGTAATACTACTATTAGTATATATGTTATATCTAGTAATACTACTATTAGTATATATGTTATATCTAGTAATACTACTATTAGTATATATGTTATATCTAGTAATACTACTATTAGTATATATGTTATATCAGTAATACTACTATTAGTATATATGTTATATCTAGTAATACTACTATTAGTATATATGTTATATCTAGTAATACTACTATTAGTATATATGTTATATCTAGTAATACTACTATTAGTATATATGTTATATCTAGTAATACTACTATTAGTATATATGTTATATCAGTAATACTACTATTAGTATATATGTTATATCTAGTAATACTACTATTAGTATATATGTTATATCAGTAATACTACTATTAGTATATATGTTATATCTAGTAATACTACTATTAGTATATATGTTATATCTAGTAATACTACTATTAGTATATATGTTATATCTAGTAATACTACTATTAGTATATATGTTATATCTAGTAATACTACTATTAGTATATATGTTATATCTAGTAATACTACTATTAGTATATATGTTATATCTAGTAATACTACTATTAGTATATATGTTATATCAGTAATACTACTATTAGTATATATGTTATATCTAGTAATACTACTATTAGTATATATGTTATATCTAGTAATACTACTATTAGTATATATGTTATATCTAGTAATACTACTATTAGTATATATGTTATATCTAGTAATACTACTATTAGTATATATGTTATATCTAGTAATACTACTATTAGTATATATGTTATATCTAGTAATACTACTATTAGTATATATGTTATATCTAGTAATACTACTATTAGTATATATGTTATATCAGTAATACTACTATTAGTATATATGTTATATCAGTAATACTACTATTAGTATATATGTTATATCAGTAATACTACTATTAGTATATATGTTATATCAGTAATACTACTATTAGTATATATGTTATATCTAGTAATACTACTATTAGTATATATGTTATATCTAGTAATACTACTATTAGTATATATGTTATATCTAGTAATACTACTATTAGTATATATGTTATATCTAGTAATACTACTATTAGTATATATGTTATATCTAGTAATACTACTATTAGTATATATGTTATATCTAGTAATACTACTATTAGTATATATGTTATATCAGTAATACTACTATTAGTATATATGTTATATCTAGTAATACTACTATTAGTATATATGTTATATCAGTAATACTACTATTAGTATATATGTTATATCAGTAATACTACTATTAGTATATATGTTATATCTAGTAATACTACTATTAGTATATATGTTATATCAGTAATACTACTATTAGTATATATGTTATATCAGTAATACTACTATTAGTATATATGTTATATCTAGTAATACTACTATTAGTATATATGTTATATCTAGTAATACTACTATTAGTATATATGTTATATCTAGTAATACTACTATTAGTATATATGTTATATCAGTAATACTACTATTAGTATATATGTTATATCAGTAATACTACTATTAGTATATATGTTATATCTAGTAATACTACTATTAGTATATATGTTATATCAGTAATACTACTATTAGTATATATGTTATATCAGTAATACTACTATTAGTATATATGTTATATCTAGTAATACTACTATTAGTATATATGTTATATCTAGTAATACTACTATTAGTATATATGTTATATCAGTAATACTACTATTAGTATATATGTTATATCAGTAATACTACTATTAGTATATATGTTATATCTAGTAATACTACTATTAGTATATATGTTATATCAGTAATACTACTATTAGTATATATGTTATATCTAGTAATACTACTATTAGTATATATGTTATATCTAGTAATACTACTATTAGTATATATGTTATATCAGTAATACTACTATTAGTATATATGTTATATCAGTAATACTACTATTAGTATATATGTTATATCTAGTAATACTACTATTAGTATATATGTTATATCAGTAATACTACTATTAGTATATATGTTATATCTAGTAATACTACTATTAGTATATATGTTATATCTAGTAATACTACTATTAGTATATATGTTATATCAGTAATACTACTATTAGTATATATGTTATATCTAGTAATACTACTATTAGTATATATGTTATATCTAGTAATACTACTATTAGTATATATGTTATATCTAGTAATACTACTATTAGTATATATGTTATATCTAGTAATACTACTATTAGTATATATGTTATATCAGTAATACTACTATTAGTATATATGTTATATCTAGTAATACTACTATTAGTATATATGTTATATCAGTAATACTACTATTAGTATATATGTTATATCAGTAATACTACTATTAGTATATATGTTATATCTAGTAATACTACTATTAGTATATATGTTATATCAGTAATACTACTATTAGTATATATGTTATATCTAGTAATACTACTATTAGTATATATGTTATATCTAGTAATACTACTATTAGTATATATGTTATATCTAGTAATACTACTATTAGTATATATGTTATATCAGTAATACTACTATTAGTATATATGTTATATCTAGTAATACTACTATTAGTATATATGTTATATCAGTAATACTACTATTAGTATATATGTTATATCAGTAATACTACTATTAGTATATATGTTATATCAGTAATACTACTATTAGTATATGTTATATCAGTAATACTACTATTAGTATATATGTTATATCAGTAATACTACTATTAGTATATATGTTATATCTAGTAATACTACTATTAGTATATATGTTATATCAGTAATACTACTATTAGTATATATGTTATATCAGTAATACTACTATTAGTATATATGTTATATCAGTAATACTACTATTAGTATATATGTTATATCAGTAATACTACTATTAGTATATATGTTATATCAGTAATACTACTATTAGTATATATGTTATATCTAGTAATACTACTATTAGTATATATGTTATATCTAGTAATACTACTATTAGTATATATGTTATATCAGTAATACTACTATTAGTATATATGTTATATCTAGTAATACTACTATTAGTATATATGTTATATCAGTAATACTACTATTAGTATATATGTTATATCTAGTAATACTACTATTAGTATATATGTTATATCAGTAATACTACTATTAGTATATATGTTATATCAGTAATACTACTATTAGTATATATGTTATATCTAGTAATACTACTATTAGTATATATGTTATATCAGTAATACTACTATTAGTATATATGTTATATCTAGTAATACTACTATTAGTATATATGTTATATCTAGTAATACTACTATTAGTATATATGTTATATCTAGTAATACTACTATTAGTATATATGTTATATCTAGTAATACTA